>VYZT01028014.1:17930-64578 GCA_013400735.1 Pomatostomus ruficeps | reverse complement strand
TTTTTTTTTAAAAAAACAACAAATCCATTTAATTTATTCTATATTACATGTATTTTGTCGAGATGAAGCCGCACTTTTGAAGTGCTTTGTTGCTTTATTAAATTATTTTTTAGATGAAGTAATTTAGCAGCAAACGAGTGAAATGTCTTGGGGAAAACATCAGTCCTGGCTCAGAGATGGATGTGACAATTCCAGGGTTGATCTGTTGTGCTGCTCAGGGGCTCACCTTGCTTTACAACAATTCATTGCTGCTTCAGGCAAGTTCCCTTTCCCTTCCAGGTCCTGTCCCCTCTCTCGGATTCCATCCTGGCAGAGAAGACTGTGATAGTTCTGGACGAGCGGGTGACCATCACGGACCTGGGCGTGCAGCTGGTGTCAGGCCTGTCCGTGTCCCTGCAGATCAGCAAAGGCAACAAGAGAGCCATGGTTTCCACCACCTCTGCCTACGACATCCTGCACAGCCCCAAACAGGTACGCTCCAAAAGGAGAGAGAAAATGAATTTATGTGGCCACTTTTCTTTGTCAGGGTAATTTGCTGTAAGTTCAGGCAGCTGTAATTAATGTGTGGCTGTGAAAAGCAATCACTTGTCGCAGTAAAGGTTATTTTTCTTCCTGAGCAACCCCACGGTGCCACCACTGAACTCCCCAGAGCTGCCCTGGAGACCTGCACGGCTCAGGGACAGGGATGGACACGCCTGGCAATGCACAGGGCCAGACAAGGCACGGATATGCCACAAAAATCCCTTTTTCTGTGGGGAAATCCAGCCCAGCTGGGCAAGCAGAGGTGGCGATCCCACGCCTGAATTGTCTCTCGGAGGCAGCTCAGCCGGAAGGGCCCCTGGCTGCAGGTACAGAGGTTTTCATGACCTGCATTGCTGAAATCTGCTCAGTTTGTGCTCATTTGGACCACAGAATCTGAGGAACTAAACAGCTTTTAATGAGACCACAGAACAAATCCATCTGTCCTTTTTTAACAGATTTTATGGAACTGAGGTTCTCCATCAGTGGAGAGAGTGTAACTGTATTTTTTGCACCAGCAATTCACATTAAGGAGACAAATGAGATTGGTCAAAAAATCCTTAAAAATGATGGGTTTGTGAGTGTTTCTGTAGTTCCCAGGAAGGACCACAATCACTTCTGCATATCTCAAGTCCTGCATGTTTGAAAGCGTGACAGAAAACAGAGAGAACTGCGCTGGGATGTGTTCCGCTCCCAGTTTGTTCCCTGGGCTGCTTGGGCCCCACACATTCCAGCTCTGCTCGGTGTTTTCCACCAGGCACTGGCACTGCAGCCTCGGAGAAACTCCCCATTACGGGCCCTTTATAAACCTAATTGACCGTGGTGGTGGAAATATGATTATTTTCATCATGAGGCTTCTCACTTCAGACGGAGAAAAAAGAATCATCGGTTGGCTTTTTTTCAGCGCTTTTATTAAATTTACATGGCTGTTTCTCTGATAGTTCCTGGAGATGAGGTAAATGCCTCAGCGGTCTAGAGAACACAGACCTGCAAGAAAATGAGAAGCAGAGCAGACATTTATATTTTCTTTTAAAATAAAAAAAAAACAAAACAAAAAGAAACCCCAAAGTTAAATTAAATTTTTTGGGGGGTTTAACAATGGAGTGTCTGACCTGTGCTCTGTCTCACACACTTTTTATTTTCCTCCTCATCCTCTCCCCCCAGGAGGCAGTGGTGAGCGCCTGGATTCTGTTCAGCGATGGCTCAGTGACGCCGCTGGACATCTACGACTCCAAGGACTTCTCCATCTCCATCACGTCCCTGGACGAGATGGTGGTGTCGTCCCAGCAGCCCCCACAGTCCCCGTGGCCCGTGGTGGTGGCCGAAGGGGATGGGCAGGGCCCCCTGATTAAGATCGAGATGGTGATCAGCGAGCCCTGCCAGAAGACCAAGCGGAAGAGCGTCCTGGCCGCGGGGAAGGGAAACGTCAAAGTGAAGTTTGGGCAGAAAGACTCAGACCAGAAGGGGAGCTCCAACGACATCGACGACGTGGAGAAGGATTTTAAAAGCCACTCCAGCAATTCCATAGAGAAAGCGGCGGAGCAGGAGAGGACGGCGCAAGACTGGTCCAAAAACCACGAGGACGTGTTCGGGCCCGAGGACAACGCCAACAAAAGCACAACTTTCATCTCTCCCGTTGAGCAGGAGTCCCTGGAGGACGGGCAGCTCCAGAACAACCCCACTGCCTTCACGGGGTTCCCCCCACAGGTGGAGATACCGGGAGAGAACAACCCCAGCGACTTCTCGTTGACTGCCCGGGGACTGACAGACCTGGAGATCGGCATGTACGCGCTGCTCTGCGTTTTCTGCTTGGCCATCTTGGTCTTTTTGATCAACTGCGTGGCGTTTGCCTGGAAGTACAGGCACAAACGGTTTGCAGTGAGCGAGCAAGGCAACATCCCCCATTCCCACGACTGGGTGTGGCTGGGCAACGAGGTGGAGCTGCTGGAGAACCCGGTGGACATTTCGCTCCCGTCGGAGGAGTGCACGACCATGATCGACAGAGGGATGCAGTTCGAGGAGAGCAACTTTCTCCTGAACGGGAGCTCTCAGAAGACTCTTCACAATCATATCCTCAGATCTTCTGAGTACCTTTGTGAAAAAGAAGTTAAAAGTGAACCTCTAAACCCTTCTGGGCCAAAGCAGAAGCGAGTAAAGTTCACGTCGTACACGACGATACTGCCGGAGGATGGAGGCCCCTACACCAACTCGATTCTCTTTGACAGTGATGATAACATTAAATGGGTGTGCCAAGATATGAATCTTGGCGACTCCAAGGACCTTAGGGACTATATGGAAAGACTGCAAGACAATATGTGAAACTGCTTTCTTACGTTTGTAATCACCTTTATGCCTTCTGTTCACGGATGGTGGAGCAGCCAGCCCAGTCAGCAATAGGAGCGGGACAGCGCACGGAGGGCCGAGGTGACACCCTGATATCAGAGGGCAGTGCGGGAGGCTGGCTGAGCTGCTCCTGCTTCACCCCCCACCAGGATGTGCCCCTAGAGCAGCTCCCTGTAGGTGCCGGAGGTGTCGCGCACGCTGGCTCTCGGTGTGCGCCGCCCGGGCCTGGCCAGACGCTGACCCAGCCGCGCTCGGACTCGGAGGAGACTTCACGAGTTCGTCATCGCTCACGGTGAACGGGAAATCGGAGAAGGAAGGGATCTTGGTTGGCATTGATATTTTCTAGTCGTCGTCCTTTGTAAAGCACAGTGGACATTTCTCGCTCGCAGCCTGCAAGGAGGCTCCCAGAACAGGGATCGGAATGAATCTCATTTTATTGCCTATGTGCAATGCAGCCAAGTAGTCTTATTATTATTATTATTATTATTTTTTACAGCTATAAAAAACCCCCATGTGGTTAATTCCTTCTTACATTGTTTGTGAATTTTATTTGACTTAGGGAACATTAAATATTTTCTTGGAAGGGGTTTGGATTTTTTTTTTTAATTTTTTTTTTTCGCTGTACCAAAGTGTAGTACGGTAATATTTATATTGATTTGAGTTTTCTATTCATCTGCTGCAGCCCCCAGAGACACCTCCTTCATCACCGATTATCTTTCTCCTTTCCATGGGGGTATTTGGGCTGTGAGTCACTGAAGCAGAGAGAGGAATTAGAACTCTTCCTGGGAAAGGGTTGTGTCTTCTTACAGGGAACTGTAAATATAATAATAAACCCTGGAAAATCAAAACCAAGGAGTAGCCCTGGGGTCACTTTTGTCATTGCTAATATGAAAAAATAACCTGTAAAAAAAAAAAGCCAGCACGTGCTTCAGAGGGAGAGGCTTTGCTGAGGCAGCAGCTTGGTGGCAGTGATGATTTTATCTGAGTGAGAGGGGCAGACGTGGGATTGAAATGCGCGGAACAGGGAGGGAATTTCCCAAGAAATCAGCGAAGCTCGGAGTCACCGTTATTCTGTGTTAATTAATCCATTGGTGGCGGAGTCCAGCAGGCCAGAGAGGTTCATGTTCAACAGCCCCAGAGCTCTGAAACATCCCTGGCCATAAATCCCTCAAAGAGAAAAACAGAAAAACTTTACACCACGTTCCATTAAACAATAAAGAAAAAACACTTCAGGACTGCAGTCACACAAGTGACTTCCCAGTTTCTGCAAGGAAAACCTGCTGGAAGCTCCAAGCTGCCATTCCATCCTCATCACAGGTGTTTTTTTACTGAAGGATGACTGAGATAAATCGAAAATCACGGTTAGGAAACCCCTGAATCTACAGAATACTTAACCCCCCAATAAAGCACCTGTGCTTGTGCTGGGCCCTGTGCAATAACCACAAAACCAAATTACAGCTGCCTTGCGCGCTGGAGTGCCCATCCTTTGGGCAGATCAAAATTTTGAGTTTATAGTTCAGCGGTGATCTTAGAAAACAAACCGGAAATTGGGAAATGCTGCATTTGGGGCCTAACCCACAACTGGGAACGTGTTCAGTGGAACTGCTCAAAACACAGGAATTTCAACAGGGAGATAAAGTGAGGACAGCAGGCTCCTGTGGGTGATGAGAGCCCTGCTTTTGCTGGCACTGCTGGCACAGGGAGGGGACGGCATCTGCTATCATCCAGTTTTAAGGAGAGAACTTAACAGAGCCCAGATCTGCTGCTGGTTCATGAGGGATGCGGCGCCCGTGTGTCAAAGGAAGTCCTGGGCTGGTCAACAAATGTTCTTTCCCCTTTCAGTGATCCTGGAAAAGAGGAAAGATGAATTCGTCCCAGGATCCTTATCACCAACAACATGAAAACCCCTTTTTGGAGTTTAACTTCTCTTCCCAAGGTGTTGTTTTGTATTTGGCTTTAAAAAAAACCAAAACCCTATTCACTATTGTTTGCCCAATACAGCCTAAACTGACCCCAAATAGAGTTGGTCCTGACATCAGAGGAACCGAGCTGCTGCTGGCAGCTGCAGGGGGTGAAGGGCCAGCTCTCCCTGAGTGCCAACCCCTCCGGGAGCCAGGGGACCCATGGGCTCACAGCCTTCCCTTCCCTTTTCCCATTTCCCTTTTCCCTTCTCCCTTTTCCCTTTTCCCTTTTCCCTTTTCCCTTTTCCCCTTTTCCTTTTTCCCTTCCCATTTCCCTTTTCCTTTTTCCCTTCCCTTTTCCCTTTTCCCTTTTCCCTTCTCCCTTCTCCCTTCTCCCTTTTCCCTTTTCTCTTTTCCCTTTTTCCCTTTTCCTTTTTCCCTTTTCTGTTTTCCCTTTTCCTTTTTCGCTTTTCCCTTTTCCCTTCTCCCTTCCCTGGCTCCAGCAGCTGCTCAGAGGTGCCCGAGCAGCTCCTGGAGATCCCAGGGACTTCCCGGTGTCCTGGGCTGCTCTGCTGCCTCACCCCAGCTGTAATTTCTGGAAAGTTTCCCCTGGAGGGCCCCAAAGAGGAGGATCCCACAGTTTGGGGGCTTCCCGCTGTCACACTGGGGTGTCCTTGTCCCTGAGGCCCTGTCCCTGGTGGCCAGCGTGGCACTCGCAGAACCACGGGCACCATGGGCACTGTGGGAGCCACCCCAGGACACTGCTGGGCTTCCCAGCACCTTCCTGGTGCTCCCGGGGTCCCACTGACCCCAAACCCGCTGGGGACAGGAGGTGGCAGTGCCAGGGCTGTGCTCCCTGCACCGCCAGCCGGGCACAGCTTCACTCCAAGGGTCCTGAGGGTCCCCAGGGTCCCCAGGGACGTTTTGGGGCTCAGGGCTGAGTTGGGACAGTTTGAGGGTACAGCTGGGCACAGCTCCACTCCATGGGGCCAGGAAGGTCCCCAGGGTCCCCAGGGACATTTTGGGGGCCCAGGGCTGAGCTGGGGTGGTTTGAGGGCACAATCGGGCACAGCTTCACTCTGTGAGTCCCCAGGGATGTTTTGGGGCTCAGGGCTGAGTTGGGGCAGTTTGAGAGCACAGCCGGGCACAGCTTCGCTCTGCAGGACCAGGAGGGTCCCCAGTGAGGTTTTTGTGGCTCAGGGCTGAGTTGGGGTGGTTTGAGAGCACAACCGGGCACAGCTTCACTCCGTAGGGCCAGGAAGGTCCCCAGGGTCCCCAGGGACATTTTGGGGGCCCAGGGCTGAGTTGGGGTGGTTTGAGGGCACAGCCGGGCACAGCTTCACTCTGTGAGTCCCCAGGGATGTTTTGGGGCTCAGGGCTGAATTTGGGACAGTTTAAGAGCCACAACTCCTGCCCAAGGTCAAGGACAATTCCAGCTGCTCCTGGGAACCAGTTAAACCCCGGAACTGGGGCCAGCTGCCCTCAAAAAGACCCAGTCCCCCATGGGGGAAAGAGAGAAATCCGCAGGTTCACCAACTTTTCTTTTCCTTTTCCATCCCATGTCATCACATGAAAGCTCTCACGCGGAAAATGGCAATACAACCATGAAAAAAAAGCAATATTAAACCAAGAAAATAAGTGGGAAGAGAGAACTCGTTATTTTCATTAAAACTGGGGTAACACCAATTAAATGGAGTTACTCTGGATTTATCCCGGTGTGAGCATTCACGCTGCTTCTCGTACGATGAAAGGAAAATATATTCAATGTGAATATATTTAGTGCAAAGTAGTTCTGAGTTGATCCTTTTAAATGAAATATCCCAAATTTTAATTTCAAAATGGTGGCGTACTTTAAGCAAATTTAATTTGAAATTATTTTAAACAAACCCCCCCCAATTTTCCCGTTCACCTAAGTATTTTTCAGTGACGCTGTTAAATGAAATATTTTATTCCTGGGATAGGTAATCTTCCACTTTGCTGTTAAGGGAGCAGATTTACACCCTGATGAAAGAGCCTCTGCTTTCGAGAGAGCAAAGCAAGGGGAGCCAGGTGATCAAAAGGCACAAAATGCAGGGATGGGAGTAAACACGCAGGGAAGTGGAGTTGTCTGAAAAACAGAAAAAAACCAGATTCATTAGGATTGTGCTTCAGGAGGTGCCTGGGGAAGCAATACTGTGGTTTCACAGCAAGCAAAGATAATTTCTGGTTTCTGGTGTGTGCAGGGAGGATTTGGGAACCCCGCTCTCCCCGCTGTCCCACATTCCCGATCCCAGTTTTTCTCCCATCCTGGGGAATGTACAATGAGACCTTACAGCCATACACGGTGCAAAGAACCCTTTCTAAAACGGAGAAAACCCTGGTGTTTCCAGGCGGAACGAAACCCCCGCGAAGGAAATGCAGATTTTTCCTAGGGGTGTGCTCTTTGATGGGATCTCAATCATGTGCACTACATGGGAAAATACACGACGGTGTATGGTGAACTGCATCCATTAACTGCTGAATTATCCCGCTGGATCTGTATATACATCACAGCCGAGGTATTTATACGATATCATAACTCTTAGATGTATAACATAATGACTTCTGTACAAAATAAACTGTAAGTTAAGACAACCAAACAGAACTTTTATATCCGTGTAATTTGTATGCTGATTGAGTTACCCGGGCTGCGGTTCTCCTCCTTGGATGTGCCCTTTAAAAAGAGACTGATTTCCTAGAGGCAGATGGCTGAAAGAAAGGCGGGAGGCTTCGGAGGAGAAGCAAATGAGAGACTGAGAGGAACAGGTTTTGCTGGAGAAATAAAAAAAATGTTCACGTGGTTGTTTTTTTTTAAAACAAAAACCCTGACTAAACCATTTGGGGTGATCTGGTGGCCGGGGTGAGGGCGAGGTGAGCAGGAACCAGCAGAGTCACCGGGGCGTGGGTTGCTCTGGGTTTGCTCCTCACAGCAGCACAAATCCCAGGGGTTTGACCTGGTGACCCCACTGTCCCGGTTTGAGACAAATTGGGGAGGAAATGTCACCCCAGGACACCCCCAAAGCTGCTCCAGCTCTGCCATCCTTCCCTGCACCCAGAGCGAAGAGCAGCTGCACATCCCAGGGGAGCAGAGCCCTGCAGAGAACCTGTGCAGATTGAAGGGAAAAGGTAAAAACCCAAAAATGTCCCGTTAATTCTCCATGGGAACCACCACAGGGCAGAGGTTTGATTTGATCAGATATTTGATCAGATTTTTGATCAATCCAGGCCAGAGTTTTGATTCAGATATTTGATCAGATTTTTGATCAGTCCAGGCCAGATTTTTGATTTAGATATTTGATCAGATATTTGATCAGATATTTGATCAGTCCAGGCCAGATTTTTGATTCAGATATTTGATCAGGCTAGATTTTTGATCAGTCTAGGCCAGATTTTTGATTCGGATATTTGATCAGATTTTTGATCAATCCAGGCCAGATTTTTGATTCAGATATTTGATCATATTTGATCAGTCCAGGCCAGAGTTTTGATTCAGATATTTGATCAGATTTTTGATCAGTCCAGGCCAGATTTTTGATTCAGATATTTGATCAGATTTTTGATTCAGTCTTCTGAATTCTCTCATGTTCCCCTTTGAGCCTCCAAATTCTCAAGTGACCACTGACCTCATCCTAAGAGCTGCAGGAAAGCACCTTTAACTATTGCTAAAAATGGAACTTTAAGCCTGTTTTTGTGCTCAAGGTGTTGGAATTTCTGGCAGAGCCAGGAACCCAGAACCCCCGATACCTCGGGAGCTGGGACTTCTCCAGGCACTGGGAATCCGCCTCGTGCTGGTTTCTGCTGGCCCACGCTGGAGTTCTGGCTCTCCACACTCGCTGCCGAGCTGCCCTCGTGCTCAGGGCAGCAATTCCCCATCACCTGAGTGATTTAATGAGCGCCGGGGCCCTTTCTGATGCATCGAAATGCGTTTTTGCAGAGAGTCAATTGGACAAATGGGTTGAAAAATGTGATTTAGGAAGCGCCTGAGAGAAGCGACTCCTCGGCGCGCCTCGGGCACCAATCCGGCCGCTCCCCGCTCGGCGTCCTGAACGCTGAAATTGGAAATGTTTGTCATAAATGACATTTTCTGTGTCCTGGTTCATCCCTGTTTGACGTTCCTGGGACATCTTCCCCTTGGCAGTGCCTTGCTAAAGAGATGCCAGGGGCTTTGTTCACTTTATTCAGTTCTTCAGGACGACTGAAGGGATCAGAAAATGAGATTTTACAGAAAAACTGCCTTTAGTCATATTTAATACACACACAAACACATTCACACACTGAACTGCCCCAAAGAACCGACCTGGGGTGCATTTTAACCCCCAACACGTGTGCACCGAGAAACTGAGAATAATTCCCTGGAAAATAATAATAATATTCATTATTAATGATAATATTAGATACATAATAGTATAACAATAATAACAATGATAATGATAATGATGGTGATAATAATAATAAGAATAAGAATAAGAATAATAATAAGAATAAGAATAAGAATAATAATAAGAATAAGAATAAGAATAAGAATAAGAATAAGAATAATCTGGGAAAGAAACAGCCCAGCAAGTACAACCGGGTTTTTCTTCCAAAAAAAGGAGCCCTCAGGATCTGGCAGGCAGAACCTACCCCTACCCCTAACTCTGTGTTCCTTTTCCTTTCTACTCCAGCCCCCCCAGATTTCCACTGGAAATCTGTCTCCGATGGAGAAATCGCTGCTGGATCCGTGCTTGGGCCTTCCCATCATTTCCTGAACAAGAACTGCAGTTCCTGCCGGTTTCACCAGCACAGAGTTTGCGCCGTGGCTTGACCTGTAAATGTAAATCAGAGCTACAATTGCAATCACAAGTAATTCTATCCTGTGGAAATCAAAACAAACCATTGGAATGGATGAAAATTAAGGATCTGGGAAGGGTGAAGCTTTGAGGATGATCTGATCATTCCGAGAGGATGTGAAAGATTTTTAGCGCTTGTACAGAAAGTCCAAAAAGACGTTTTTGAGATGTTTTGAATGAAAATAATTCTAGCAGGCTCGAGTTAGGAGAAGTGAGTGCTGGTCAGTTTGGACAATTTCTGTGAAATTTGGGTTCTGAGGGGATAAACTTGAGCTGTGTTATTGGGAGAGGCAGCTGGTGAAGCAATGAGAGCACAGCAATGTTTCCAGAGTTGTGCAGCTCTCCGAGGGGATCACGGTGCCACTGCTTCCCCGAACACAGCATCAGCATCAGGGTGTATAAACCAGTGCAGATGCAGGCTGGGGCATTTCTTCGATAATCTTGGGCCAGCCAAGTTAAAAACCAATGGGATCTGATGATAAAAACCCCAAATAAGGAGCTTAGGATTTAGTGGAAATGAAGAATGGATATTTTTAATCCTCCAGTTTAAACCCGTGGTAGGCAGAGCAGGATACATTCTTGATACCGTGGAATTATCTGGAGGAATTTTTATTTTTTTTTTTTAAATCAGTGGGGTTTTAAAATGAAAAATCCTCGGCCGTTTCGACAAAGGCTGATGGCTCTGAGTGCCCCGTGTGGTGGTGTCACAGAAAACAAAACAGGGCAGGCACACACTCCCTGGTGTGGCTTTTGTGCCTTGGGCTCTGCCTAAACTGATGCTATTTCAGTGTCCTGATACAAAAACGACAGAAAAGTCAGGATTTAGAGAGAAAAATCAAATCTGAGAACTGCTGGCAGTGGCCACCCGGCAGTGACATCCTGCTGGAGTCCAAACCACGGCGAGATCGCTCAGAAATGCCAAAAAAGCTGCACAGGCTGTGGGCAGTGACAGCTCTGGGATGGACACGGGTTCAGCCCAGCACATGCAGCTCCTGCTCCTTTCGCCGTGCAAAGAATGGAGCTGAGACGCCCGTGCAGGTGCAGGATTGCTGGGTTTTAATGTGATTTTTACTGAATCTGCTTCTGGCTGGTTTAATACCCGGCTGGTCCTCGTGGTGAGGAGTGCTTGGCTTTGGAGTGAGGAAAAAAGTGAATTCAGGAATAAAAACTGTGGCAGTGCCCCAGAGAGAGGAGTCAGCGATGGCCCCTCTGCTCCTGGGGGGAAGGAGAGCAGCCAGGGAGGCAGAAATGAGGAGAATCCCAGAGCCTAAAACCCCTGGGCACAGAAAACACCTAGATCCAGCCCAGGCTGAGGATGGGACACCAGCAAAGATCTCAAATAACCTTGGGAATCTGCACACACCCTCTGCAGTACCCAAACCCCTCCAACAAACCCTAAAAGTGGGGAGGAGGTGAAATCTCCCTGAAAACCCACGGGGTGAGGTCCCCCACGATGTGGATATTTTTTGGGAATGGGTGAAATGTTTGAGAGGTTGATCTGATCCCCTCTTTACCTGAAAATGAGGGATTTTTACTGAATCTGGTTCTGGCTGGTTTAATATCTGGCTTGTCCTCATGGTGAGGAGTGCTTGGCTTTGGAGTGAGGAAAAAATTCACGAATTCACTGTGACACCTCCTGCAGCACCCAAACCCCTCCAGCAAACCCCAAAAGTGGGGAGGAGGTGAAATTTCCCTGCAAACTCATGGGGTGAGGTCCCCCAGGGCATCCTGAACCATGGATGGCCTTGTCCTGCTCATTGGGGGCACAGCTCGGTCACATTTTTAGGAATTTTTTTTGAGGTTTTTGCCTAAGTTAACAGCCAGAAAAGCTGCTCAGAGCCACGGGGACGCTCTCCTGCCCCACACTTTGCCACCCAGACCGAGCAGCGCTCGCTTCACCGGCTTTGCTGTCGAACAACCCAAGTTTTGTTCTCTTTCCAGCAAAGCAGGGCACTTGTCCATGCCCCTAAATTAGCAAACACATGCTCTGTCACTGCTGGTGCAGGCCTAACTTAGCGAGCCGTTAAATGTGAGCCAGTTCACTGGACAGGGAAACCGAAATGATAAACAAACTCCCATATTAGTAAAAAATAAATTTAAAAAATTACGCCTTTGGCAGCTGCTTTTCATTTTCAACACCCGTCTCGGTGAATGCATATGATATTTTCAAGCCCAGGCATCTGCTGCTCCTCGTTTTTTCCCAGGGAAAAGTCTGGAGAAGCTGCTTTTAGCACTGGTGAACTCACAGCTGGGGAGCTGCTCCCAGTCCTGGGTGTCCCCAAGGTCATCCCGGCCCAGGAGGGGACGGAGGGACGGCAGCACCGGGCACTGATGCCGTAAGTGCTGGTGAAAACCAGAGGCAGACACAGCAGGGCAGGGAAAAAGGGTATTCCCTTGGGAGAAAGGATGTTCCCTTGGGAAAAAGGATATTCCCTCGGGAAAAAGGATATTCCCTTGGGAAAAAGGATATTCCCTTGGGTTTAAGGGGATCAAAGGTGAAAACAGCCGAGCAGCTCCATGTGTGTCCCTGAGTCTCTCTCGGTTTTCTAAAAAACTCGGATTAAAACTTCAATAAAAACATCTCAGCATAAAAAATCTTTCTTGTTTCTCATACAATTTTATGGACTTCACAAATTAGCATATTTACTTAAAATCCCTCAATGAGTAACTTAATGAATGAGGTAATTGTCCTATCTCTCCCCCAAAATGAAACTACAGCCTGGCTTAAGAAACATGTTCTGGAGAGGAGGCTCTCCAAGGTTGTAGCTTCAACTTTTGGGACAGTCGGGATGTTTTGTCTTCTCAGAGAACCCCCAAACTGAGCTAATATCAGACTACAAAATTATAAAAATGCAGTATTAAAAGTACAGGGTATTAGGTAAGGGGTAAAAGGAAAGAAAAGGGGATAAAATGTATAAAAAAGGTATAAAAAGAAAAGACAAAACCCATCAGGCATCAGCAGCACAGGGTGTTTGTGTCCAGGCAGCCCCAACATTTGGTACCCACGGAGACACAGCCGGGAAGGGCTTTGCAGCAGGGACACCCAGAAGGACAAACCCAGCGCAGGCCGGGGACTCTGAAATCTGAGGTTCTGCTGGAGTCACTTTGCAGATTTCCTGGACCCAGCACAGGCTGCCCAAGGCAAAGATTCCCTGTGCTGGAACGGGAGTTTTTCTCTCGGTGATGACGCAGCCACTGCTGAGCGAGGGGACAGATTCTCCCCTGTCCCCCAGTGCATCCCATCCTTTCAAAGTATGGAAGTGACTGAGATTGTCCTCTCCTCACCCCTTGGCACTGCAGAGAGCTGGGAGAGCTGCTCTGCTCAGCCTCGGGAGCCCCAGGAGAAGCCTGAGCAGCGTTTTGAGCATTGCATGGGAAGGAGCAAAGGAAAGGGAGCCGGGTTTTCCTCCGGAAAGGACAAAAGGCAAAGGGCACTAATTGAAACTGGGAAAAAAACGAGGCAGTAAACACCTGACCCTCGGGGACAGAGCTGAGCTTTGCTGTGTCCTTAATGACCCAACTGCTGCAGAGAGCAGAGAGTGACCCAAGGCACAGCAGGGAAAATATCATTTTTTCCATCCACCCCGGCTGGGAGGGTTCCACTGCAGCAAGGGCTCGGTTTGCAGGGAGGGTTTGTGCCCTACACTCTGAAAAACAAGATTTTTCCCTGAATTACCAGCTCGTGGTAGCAGGCAAGGCACAGAGGTGGATGTGGACAGAACCCCTGGGAGCTGGGGGTGACAGCAGCTCTGGGGCAGAGTTCAACACGTCCCACATGGGGTCAGGCCTGGCTGCAGGCACAGGGATTTTTGGGGCTGCAGGCACAGGGATTTTTGGGGCAGCTGCAGTCAGAGGGGTTGGTCCATCCTTTATCCGCTCTGCCACTGCCTGAGCTTTCTCAGGGCCATTCCTGCACCCCCTTGTGAGGTGTTACCCTGCTGCCTGATGGGTTTTTGTCTTTTCTTTTTATTCCCTTTTCATCCATTTTTATCCCCTTTACCTTTCCCTGTCCCTTCACAAACACTCCCTGTCCCTCAGCCCTACATGTGGAGAACCCTTGGGGGCTGAGATTGAGCTCAGCTTGGGGCTTCTCTGAGGGGAGCAGACGGAACATCCCGAGTGTCTCCAAAGCAGAGGCTCCAGCCTTGCCCGGAGCCTCCTCTCTGCAACAGGTTTGTTCAGCTGGGCTGGAGTCTCCCTTGGGGGGTCATTAGAATGGGGGACAGTTCCCTCATTGGTTCCGTTTCTCACTGGGGATTTGAGGTCGATCTGCTCATTTGGGAGCTCCATCCAATTGGATCCGCGTTGGACCCGGGGGTGCTGCTGGGCTGTTCCCCCCTGGGCCCAGTTGTGTCCCTGGGATCCCATGAAACCCAGGGAATGCCCTTTGCCCTGCGCTGCTGGGGCTGCCGCGGGTTTGTACCGGCCCTTGAGGCACCAGCCCTGTCCCCTGCACTCTTCCAAAACTAACAGCATTTCCCCATCTTCTTTTCACACTTTTTCGTTGAACTAAACCCCATTTGCACTTTTTTTCTTCAGTTACTGTAAGAGGCCCAGCAACTTTACTAATTTATTTGCAGCAACCATTGAAGATTGCATCTGCTGTGATCAAATCCCCTTAAGTAAAATATAAACGGCTGCTCCTCGGAATGTAAAGCCCGAATCAATAATGGACATGAAATCATCAAGTTTAATCTCAAACACAGCCAACCCGAGTAATCACTCTTCTTGATATAAAACTAATTCTGTTTGACAATAAAATACTACTGCTCGCTGCCATAAACCGATGGAACAAATAACTTTCTTAACCCAGACAGCTGCTGTCCGAAATCATTACATCTCCTCTCCTCAGCAATCAAGCATGTCACTGCAGGACCATTTCTGCTCCATTCCTTTCTCTAAGCTGCTCCTGTGCACCAGAACTTGGGAAGAATTTCTCTTTGAGCAAAGTTCTGTGGTGTTTTCTCATCTTCCAATGAGCCAAAACCTCACGGGTCAGCCCAGGAACACAGAAAAAAAACCTTCAGGATGGGAAGAATTTCTCTTTGAGCAAAGTTCCGTGGTGTTTTCTCTCCTTCCAACTGGCTAAAACCACCAGATCGTCCCAGGAACACACAAAAAAACCTTTAGGGTGTTCCTTGGCACGTGGCTGGGTTGTCTCTGAGGTTTAAGTGATGAAGGAACCTGAACCCCAAATGCAGCAATCCCAAAATTCGTGCTCAGGCTGAGGTTTCTCACAATCACTGATGGGATTTTTCCCTCCTGTGCAGGAAAACAGAGAATTCCGAGGGCTGTGCCAAGGATTTCTGCCCCGGGGCTGCCTAAAATTCTGCAGTTTTGTGTTTGTGAGACTTTGTGAAATTCTGCCAGCACACAGGGATGGCCACAGCCTCACCCCGACAGCGCCTGGCCACGTTCTGGCCACTGAATTTGCCCCCAAGGCCATAAACTGGTGTTTTTGATAAATAAATATTGATAAATCTTGATAAATAAATATTATTATAAATATTGATAAATAAAACTCCCCACACTCAGCTGCCCACGCCCTCCAGTGACACAAAGCTGCACCCCGGGATGCTCAGGGTGATCCCAGCTCAGAGGACAGGAGGGCTCTCCAAGGAATCATTTCCTTGGCAGGAATGGGAAGCAGAGGGGTGGGATGGGCACCAGGACAGCCCCAGGAATGCTCTGCAGGGGAGGCTGTGGAATAAGCTCATCCCAGGGATTGCCAGGGAAAACTCCAGGGAATGGAGTTCCTGGAATTTCCCTGCTCTGGAGTCACTGGATGCAGAGATTTCGTGTTACTGTGAATTAACTCAGCATCACCACAGCGTCGCTGCGTTGAGGGAGCTCTTCAAAACCAGGGATTTCTGATTGAAGAGGCAAATCTGCACCAATGTCTCAATGAATTGAAACGAGAGGCACCCGACCCCTTCGGGCTCTCACCACAACCACGGGGTTGTCTGCACAGAGTCAGAGATCAGACCAGGATAAACACCCGAAAGGGGATCGGGAAAAAGACCCGAAAGGGGATCGGGAAAAAGACCTGAAAGGGGATCTGCAGCTCCTGTCCTTGCTGCTTTTTGGTTAAATGACACAAAAACCATTTTAGGAGCCCTCAGGCTTGGATACCGTCGTCCCTGCTTGAAATCCCGCCTCAAAGCACGAAAAACCCCTTCAAAGCACGAGGGCACAGCGCTTTGCAGAGCCGCAGAGATGTCCGGTTCCTTTTTTCCCTGCTGGATGAGCATTTCCCGCAGAGATCAGCACCAGCGAGACCCTCCAGGCTCCCGAACTTCCAAAGCTCCCCTTTTGATTCTTTTTCTGGATTTTTTTTTAAATTTTATTTGGATTTTTTTCTGGATTTTCCAGAGCTCTGCTTCCATTGAAACATCCCAGGAGCGCGGAGCTGGTTCAGGCTCTGGGATTCACCTCGCCAGCCCCTCTCGGGGGGGTTTTGATTTTTGTTAAAAATCTCCCAGCCCAGAACTCCACCTCACGACAGCCAGGCCACAGATCAGAGGCTGATCCCTGCCAGAACCCGGGTTCTTTTGTGGAAATGGTTTTGCGGAACCATCTCCACAAAAGCCCGATTATCCCCGCTGAAATTCCAGGTGTGAACCGGAGCCACGACCATTCTCATCCCGTTAATATCAAAGCCTGAGGGGTTTTTCCCCCCTCTCCTTTCAATATTTCTGAAAATTCCTTCCCTCTCGCAGTCCTTGATAACAGTTTGGCGTCTCTGCAGCCGAGGAGTTTTAATATTCTGCGGGTTTTTCTTTTTCCTTGTAATTTCAGCAAGAAAGGTATTTGATGTGGTGGTTTCATTGTGAGAGGAGGAGCAGGAACATTTGCTATTGTGCCAGAAAAGACGTTTCAAATAGGTTTTATAATTTTATAACTCTCTTTTTTTTTTTTAGGTGACTGTAACAGGAGTGAATAGCTTCGAAACAGAACGGGCTCCGCTTTTTTGCGCAGGTAGGATTTTGAAATTTCATTTTTCCTCTTGATATTTAAATCGGGGGAAGATCTTAAAAATGGAACAACACTCGCAAATGCATTCAGAGCCATCGTTGAGATGTATAATTATAAAGATTCCGAAAGATAAAGAATTTTATATTTTAAACAACACTCCAGATTTTAGATTACAATTATAGCTTTCTGGGGTTGGGGAATCAAAATGCTGTTTCTCTTCTGTTGGAGAAATATTCCTCAGCAGCACGATGGCATCCTGGCAGCAATTATTGAGGGTTTAGTCAGGAATAGATTCCCAGAATTACCTGGGACAAAGGCTGCCGAAACCTGCCCAGCACTGAGGCACAAATTTGGAATTCTCTGCCTGAAACAATATGAGTTTTAATTTTTCCCCCTTTTTGGAATTCTCTGCCTGAAAAATATGTATTTAATTTTTTCCCTCTTTTTGGAATTCTCTGCCTGAAAAATATGTATTTAATTTTTTCCCTCTTTTTGGAATTCTCTGCCTGAAAAATATGTATTTAATTTTTTCCCTCTTTTTGGAATTCTCTGCCTGAAAAAATATGAATTTTAATTTTTTTTCCCCTTTTTGGAATTCTCTGCCTGAAAAAAAAAAAGTATTTTAATTTTTTTCCTCTTTTTGGAATTCTCTGCCTGAAAAAAAAAGAATTTTAATTTTTTTTTCTTTTTGGAAATCTCTGCCTGAAAAAATATGAATTTTATTTTTTTTTTCCTTTTTTGGAATTCTCTGCCTGAAACAATATGAATTTTAATTTTTTCCCCTTTTCTCCCCAGGTTGGATCCATTTTCAGCCTGGATGAGTGGAACAGCAGAGCCCCGGCACGTCCCCATGTGCAGGAGAGGATTTGTCCTCCTGGGCCGGGTTCAGGGAAGGGATTTCTTGGCTCATGAGCCCAAACTGAGCTGGGAATTGTTTTCCAGCTCTCCAACATTTCCGATTTATCCTGGGACGGAACCAGAGCTGAGGGACACCGGGGACAGCGCTGGCACCTCCAGAGGAGGAAACGCTCCTGGGGGCACGGGGACACTGCAGGGCCGGGCGGGCCCCGGAGCTCCTGACCCGCCCCTGGCTTCCCGATATTCCAAAGATGTGTTCCCCTTGATTCTCCTGACATTCCAACCCTTCATTCCCCCTGGCTCCCCTGACATTCCAAAGATTTGTTCCCCTGACATTCCAACTCTTCATTCCCCCTGGCTCCCCTGATATTCCAAATATTCCTTTTCTCTGGCTCCCCTGCCATCCTAACTGTTCTTTCCTCCTGGTTCCCCCGACATTCCAACTGTTCTTTCCCCCAAACTCTCCCAACATCCCAACTGTTCGGTCCCCCTGGTTCCTTCCCCCTGGTTCCCCTGATATTCCAACTGTTCTTTCCCCCAAAATATCCTGACATTCCAACCATTCCTTCCCCCTGGTTCTCCCAACATTCCAACTGTTCCTTCCCCCTGGTTCCCCTGACATTTCAACTGCTTTTTCCTCCTGGTTCTCCTGACATTCCAAATATTTATTCCCCATGGTTCCACTGACATTCCACTGTTCTTTCCTCCTGGTTCTCCCAACATTCCAGCTGTTCTTTCTCCCTCATTCCCCTGCCATTCCAGCTGTTCTTTCTCCCTCATTCCCCTGCCATTCCAGCTGTTCTTTCTCCCTCATTCCCCTGCCATTCCAGCTGTTCTTTCTCCCTCATTCCCCTGCCATTCCAGCTGTTCTTTCTCCCTCATTCCCCTGCCATTCCAGCTGTTCTTTCTCCCTCATTCCCCTGCCATTCCAGCTGTTCTTTCTCCCTCATTCCCCTGCCATTCCAGCTGTTCTTTCTCCCTCATTCCCCTGCCATTCCAGCTGTTCTTTCTCCCTCATTCCCCTGCCATTCCAGCTGTTCTTTCTCCCTCATTCCCCTGCCATTCCAGCTGTTCTTTCTCCCTCATTCCCCTGCCATTCCAGCTGTTCTTTCTCCCTCATTCCCCTGCCATTCCAGCTGTTCTTTCTCCCTCATTCCCCTGCCATTCCAGCTGTTCTTTCTCCCTCATTCCCCTGCCATTCCAGCTGTTCTTTCTCCCTCATTCCCCTGCCATTCCAGCTGTTCTTTCTCCCTCATTCCCCTGCCATTCCAGCTGTTCTTTCTCCCTCATTCCCCTGCCATTCCAGCTGTTCTTTTCCCCAACTTCTTCCAACATTCCAACTGTTCTTGCTTCCTGGTTCCCCTGACATTCCAACCGTTCTTTCCCCCAAGTTCTCCCGACATTCCAACTGTTCTGTTCCTGCTGGCTCCCCTGACATTCCAACAATTCCTTCCCCCTGGCTCCCCTGATATTCCAACTGTTCTTTCCTCCTGGTTCTCCCAACATTCCAAATGTTCTTTTCCCAAGTTCTCCCAACATTCCAGCTGTTCTTTCCCCCTCATTCCCCTGCCATTCCAGCTGTTCTTTTCCCCAACTTCTCCCAACATTCCAACCATTCATCCTCCTGGTTCTCCTGACATTCCAACCATTCCTTCGCCCTGGTTACCCTGACATTCCAAATATTCATTCCTCCTGGCTCCCCTGATATTCCAAATCATTCCCCATGGTTCTCCTGACATTCCAACTGTTCTGTTCCCTGTGGTTGCCCTGACATTCCAACAATTCTTTCCCCCTGGTTCCCCTGACATTCTAACCATTCCTTCGCCCTTCTTCCCCTGACATTCCAAATATTCATTCCTCCTGGTTCCCCTGACATCCCAACCATTCCTTCCCCCTCATTCCCCTGACATTCCAAATGTTTGCTCAGGGATTTGTCCCCCAACCCTCTCAGTGCCACCCGGACCAGGTGAAGAAAGGCAAAAATCTCCCCAGCTCCCATTTGGGGAGATTTTTCTCTCCCAAAAAATCTCCCCAGGGGGTGTCTCTACACCTGTTTATTTAAGCAAAATGTTCCATTTGGCATCATAATCACCACGAAATTTCACTGGAAAACACCACAAAGGGAATTTTTTAATTTGGTTTCCCTTAGCAATGGGGGAAAATAAGTCCAATATGTTTTAAAGGCTTTTAGGAATTAAAGTTTTGTTTCTTATTTTCCTTCTTCAATAAAACCCTTGGTGAGGGGGACATTTTGGAGAGAAGTTTCCAATCCACGTGGCTGTTTCCACTCCAGAGTGAAAATCACCATGGAATTGTCCAAATTTCCTGCAGAGCCCAAATTCTGAGTGTAGGCTGATGTTAATTAATTAACCCTTTTAATTATTGAGCCAAGCTCAAAGCCTGGTGTGACCTGCTTGGATTTATTCCCTCGCCGAGTGGAGGAAACCAGAAGGAAAAATGTCACTTTTCCATCCTAAACTTGATTTTTTTTGCTGTTCTGGGCAAAGTGTGGGTCCCACCATGGCTGGAATGAGAACTGGGCCCTGGCAGAGGAATTCCCAGCCCCTCACTCCCGTTTTTCCATGGGAAGGGGGGCTCTGCATGTCACCCACCTGTGACTGAGCGATCCCAGCAGCTGGTGAAAGCTTTGCTCAAAAACAGGATGAATTTTTAATCGCCCCAAATTGCCTCTGCAGCTGCGCCAGGTTTCTCTTTCTCTCCTAAAATATTGATAAGGTGGGAGCGAGGTTCCGCAGGGAGGAGAGATCAATATTCACAATGAGCTCTCCGCCTCCCAAGCAGCTGCCGTTTTCTGGGACTTGTTCGTGGATTTTCCTTCATTGATTATCCTCAAAATATCTGCTGGCTGATTTTCCTCAGGAGCCTCCTGACTTTCCAAGGTGGTGCCCTGCACCTTCTGGTGGCTTTTGAAAGGATGAAAATCTTGTCACCTAAATTCTCCCACACCTCCTGCCACAGATCTCCAAGTTAAAGGCAAACTCTGCTCTCCAAATCTGCTGAAATAATTTCAAATTTCTCCCAAAGAGCCATTTCCCCCCGCTCTGGTTTGCATTTCCTGCTAATCCCCTCCTTTTTTAGGGTCTTCCTGGCCAAGAAACAGACACAACAAAGCCCAGCAGCGAATTTAACCCATTTCCCAGTGTTCCAGGTAAGTTTAATCCAGGTTTTAATCCTCATCAGAACCCGCAGAGATTTTTGAAATCCTCTCCTCAGAATTAGCGTTCACTGATAATGTTTCCTAAGTGCTGAACTTCTCCTTAAAGCTGGAACCGGCACCTCTGATTCCGACAGCAAACACGAGCAGGAGGCTCCTGCTGGGCACAGAACGGGGGGAAGTGGCAGGGGATGAACGGCTGTCCCCTCCCGAAAGGAAATTTCCATTTTCCCTAAAAGCAGCTGAGGTTATTTGTCAGCAGGCCCCAGCACCTGGCTCTGCTGTCAAATGGGAGGCTGCAAAAGGATTTTATTCCTCTCCAGCACCTGATGCTTTGGCTCCTCCGGTGTTTTTGCCCAAATCTTTATTTAATTCGCTCCGTGGGCCAAGGCAGAGCGATTCCTCTCAGCTCTGGGTCTCTGGGACAGCTGAGCCGGGGCCAAACGGGGCTGTGACTGGAACCAGGAAAAGGAACATTCAGCCACAATTAGCACCTGGTTAATTATTAAAGGCCCCCACAGTTATTAATATTACAGAGTGAATTTCTCTGCCTCGTTTGGGGGCTCGGCGGTGCTGTCTGAGGGCTGGCAGAGGCAGTGACACGAGCTGGTTTTTCTCTGCTGTTGACACAGTCACCAAAGTGTCACAAAAAACCCCACAAAATTTGTGCTTCACTCACAGGAACCAATCCCAGCTCCGTGTGCCTGAAGGGAGCACGGAAATTGTGGTGATCTGGGGGAGCTGGGGGTCCTGATCTAAAAAAAATTTATCAAACTCTTATTTGAATATCTCAGGGGAATTAATCCTGACCTCAGCAGGGGTCTGGGTGTCAGGAGGCGGCTGCAGCCCCGACCCCGAGGGACAGAGCCCGTCCCAAAGGCCACGATGGACACTGGGGTGGACTCTGACCCTGCTGGGATGGACAGGATGGACACTGGAGTGGACACTGACCCTCTTGGGATGGACACTGACCCTGCTGGGATGGACAGGATGGACACTGACCCTCTGGGATGGACATTGACCCTGCTGGGATGGACACTGACCCTCCTGGATGGACAGGATGGACACTGGAGTGGACACTGACCCTCTTGGGATGGACACTGACCCTGCTGGGATGGACACTGACCCTCTGGGATGGACACTGACCCTCCTGGATGAACACTGATTTCTGATTCCCTCTCCAATTTGATGATTTCTGATTCCCTCTCCAATTTGATGATTTCTGATTCCCTCTCCAATTCGATGATTTCTGTTTCCCTCTCCCATTTGACGATTTCTCCCCAGTTTGACGATTTCTGTTTCGCTCTCCAATTCAATGATTTCTATCTCCCTCGCCACTTTGATTTGTCTCGCTCTCCAATTCGATGATTTCTGTCTCCTTTTCCCCTCCCAGCCCCTCTGCTGTCGCTGCTCTGAGCTCTCCCTGCCCCACGCCACTGACAGAGCTGCTCTCACCCATTTTTGGGGACATTTCCTCCTGATTTCTCTCCAAACCGAGCCACCCCATAATTTATTCCCTAAAAACAACAACTCCCTGATTCTGCAGCCCCACTCTGGCACTGCTCCCTGCCTCTGCATGTCAACAGGGACCCCATGAAACACCCAAAACACCTTTTTTTGGCAAGAAAACCCACTCAGAGCAGATCAAAACAGAGATCACTCAGCCCCCACAAAACTCAACCCTTCAGAAACATTTTTGTCTCACACTGAGAATCAAATCGGATGTTTTTCTCTGGGGCAGCAGCTGAATGGCTTTTTGAAGAATTATTATTAGTATTTTTTAAATATGGTATTTTTTAAATACAGTATTTTTAAAATACGGTATTTTTTAAACATAGTATTTTTTAAATATGGCATTAGAATTTTTAAAAATATCAAAATGTTTTTTCCCATCCCCCCACGCAACCCCATTTATTTTTTGAGATGTTAAATCAGTAGGATTAAAAAAAACCAAACCCCTATAAAATTAAGAATAATATTGAATTGGTGCACCCATCTAAACTAATAAAGCGATTCAAGGCGATAAGGGAAAACCGAGCTGTAGCGCAATTAGAAAGTCAAACTGATGAATTTACATTTTTCCCCATTAAAAATTCATGGCGGGGAGACATGTGCCGTGAAACGTTTCCATTTCGGCAGAACTGTTTGCAGTGGAAAACTTTCCATCCATCCAAACACTTCGGGAGTGCTAAATGGCTCTTTTTTTTTTCTTCTTTTTTTTCTTTATCTTTTTTTTAATTTTTTTTTTTTTTCCGTCTTCCTTCGTTTTTTTCCGTTTTTTCCCCAAGTTTCCTCGCAACAACAGTGCCCTCCGCTGGCTGCCGGGCCCGGAGCCTGGCACAGCACCGGGGTTATCCCGATTTCCTTGGGGAAAAGGGTTCAGGGCGTGTCCTGCCCCTGCACGGCCCCAAATCCTGCCTGGGAGGAGCTGAATTTTCCCTCCCAGAGCCCCCCAGGCACCAGGAGGGTCCTGCCCAGTTTGTGCCAGCAGCAGAGCCCTGCAGGGTCTCGCTGATTGTCCGATTGTCATTGTCACCCCCAGGGCATCCCCAGCCTGGCCCCTACAACAGAGGAAAAAAAGTCATTTTTGAGTTCTGTTTTTGAGGGTAAAAGTGCTCAGGGGGTTGTGTATTAACCCCTGCTGCTCAGGCAGCGAGCACAGCTGGGATTTTTGGGAGAATCGTAGATTTTTGGTGAGGTTGGGAAAGATCTTCGAGGTCATCGAGGCCACCGTTAACCCAGCACTGAGCGATGTCCCCAAGGGCCACGGGAGCAGCACGGGGACAGCACGGGGACAGCAGGACAGAGCTGGAGCTCTCTGTGCCACAGACCAGGCGGTTCCATCCCTCTCAAGGGACACTTGGATCAGTTTGGATCCATTCCCAGCTCAGGGTTCATTCTCCAGTGACAATTGCAGGGGATGATGGAATTGAGCCCAAGTCTGTCCCCCCTTTTAGAGGCTCCGTTTCCATCTTTGGGGGCCTGGGCCAACGAGGTGTCCTTGAGTGCAGCCTGGAGAGGATTTGTTGTGTCTGAGCAGGATGGGAGAACAGGAGCTCCCAGCCCGTGGGGAGTGGGAGAGTTCCACACTAAAGCAGCACAGGAGCTGAAAAATATAAAAGTTAAATCTTAGGGCATCAGTGTGGGGATGATTTTTTCACCAAACCAGCCCATTGCTTGAGGCAGAGTGCAGGATTTTCAATTTTCTAAGCGCCCTCAGCGTGCTGAAACTCACCTTGGCAGTATTTTGTCAGCTGATCTCTGAGAAGGTGCAGAATCTCAGGTCTGACTGGGGTTTTCCAAAGATTTTCAGCACCAGGTGCTGCTTGGTTCCATTCCCCTGCACTTCAGCAGCCTGAGGGGTTCCTGCAGCCGGGATTTACAGCCCAGCTTCCTGCCAGGGGGAATCCTGGACAAGCACTGGGCTCAGCGCTCAGTCCACATCCACCCCGGGTGTAAATCTGCTTTTGTCACCGGGGCACAGGCCACCTCTTGCAGGGAAAGGTGACCCTGTTAATGTCCTTGCTATTTGCAGATTCCTTGCTTCTGCTTTGATGCTGTATCAGCTGTTTCCCGTTTTTCCCCCCATTTTTCCTTGTTTATAAGATTTTTCCCTTAATTCCATGGTAAAGGAGACTCACACACACAAATCTCCCTCAGGATCCTGACGCAGCCTCCCCCGATGTCAGGGATGCACAACCAGGAGCAGGTTTCTCCTTGTCTCTCCCTCCCCGGGTTGTGTCCTCTCCCTTCCCTTTTGCCGGTGTCTCTGTCAGGCTCCAGACACGAATCTGCATTTCTGTCTCCCTCCCAGCGCTTCCCATCTGTGCCAGAGCCGTTTCTGTGCCGCGGGGCTGCCCTGCCCCGCTCGTGCCAGCAGCTCCACAGCAGCTCCTCGAAGCTGCAACCTCAGGAGTCGCCTTCTCTCTCCTCCTCCCTCAATCCCTTGAACTTAAAGTGCCCTTAAAATGCCTTAAAAAATCCCTTAAAATGCCCTTGAACAGGATTAACTCGTCTTCCATCCCTCTTCAAGCCTCAGAGCACAGAAAGTGGCTGCATCAACCATGAAACCCCTTTTTCTGCCTTGCTCTGTGCCGTTCCTGCCTGGGAATCAACCATGAAACCCCTTTTTCTGTGCTGTTCCTGCCCTGGAATCCCCCAGCTCTGCCCCTTCCAGCTCCGTTCACACACCTGTAAAACCCGGCCCGTAAATCTCCTCCGTGTCACTTGTCAGGAGGTTTGGTGAGCTGACTCCACAGATTACCATTAATCCATAATTCATGATTACCAGCAGCCACCTGAGAGCCCGAGTCCATCGCGAAAGGCAGAGCAAACACGGTGAGAACCAATCCTCGCCCCGCGGAGCCCGGTGATCCGGGCAGGCAACCACGGGGAGGCAGAAATAGAAACGCGGAGTGGGAAGGGACTGTCCGAGGATTCCCAGTGGGTCAGGTCACAGCCCAGCCGCCCCGTGTTAGCGTGGAAACCCAGAATCACTGGAGGATTATGTGCAGGTGCTTTTATTTGAAGAGCTCTGGGAGTTGGGGCACAGATGAACCCAAATCTGACTCCGACATGGATTCGGAGCGGACACATTTTATACTCTTTCGTTACATAACTCCTGTATAATCACACATTAATCATTACCCTGATATTGCTCTATTGGAGCCCCTCTTTTCCCACAGCGTGTGTATGTTGTCCTGAGTTTTGCAGTTTTTCAATGTTTCTCTTTGCTGTAGTACTTTCTCACGCATGCTGTTGTAAACATGGCCATGTTTTGCTGACTGTCCTTGTTGTTTTCATTCCATTCTCCTGGGCGGAGACATGGGATGGATTTGTCCTTTGACCAGTGTGATTGAGAGGTGGTAATTTCTACCTCCAATCCACGGTGATTTCTAAGAACATATAAATAAAGGTCAGAGGGTTCTGCCCTCTCTTTTTGGACTCTCTTTTTAGCTCATTTGGCTCTCTGTCCTTTAGCTCTCTTTTTTGGCTCCTCGGCCTGGTCAGCTACGTGTGTTTGTGTCTATACAGTGCAACATCAACATCTGGTGGCCCGTACAGTACAAAAACACGTGTATATTGTTTTTACTCAAGCATTACTCTAAGCCCCCTCCAGCCCCCTCTTTCCCACAGCATTTCCGATCTGGTACACAGACAAAAGTTCACATGACTTGGCAAAAACAATGTTTGATATTTACTACGCAATCATCGCATTTCTGATCATTATCTGTTTATTGCAGGTGTAGGTTCACATGTTTTTAAGTAAAGATAATGATCACCCCCGTTCCCAAGGCCTTTTCCCACAACATTTCTGATTTTCAGCAAAGACAATAATCACTCCCGTTCCCCAGGCCTACTTTTGCTACCACGATTTTAAAAACATTTTAACTCTATCCTATCACCCAGGGCAGAAATCACCGCTCCAGCTCTGTCTCAGGGCCTGGCTTTGCTCTCACAAAAAGTCACTTCAGATTTCGCTGCAGCTCCTGCAGGCAGCGGGGTCGAGCTGGGAAAGAGGTGACACCGAACGTCTGGGTGGGAGCTGATGGGGCCACGCAAGCAGGCGGCGTTTGGCTCTCAAAAATCCAACCTGAGCCCCCGAGCCCCGGCACACGCTCCCCATCACACACAGGGGGTGATTTACCAAAATATGGGTATTGATCTGATATCGATACCCAGCTGAGATGGACGAGACTCTCTAACAGGGTTAGAAAGTGATTGTTCTATTGGGCCAAGGCCAGCGTGGAATCGCTTCCCAATATGCAGGCGAAGTCTCAGAGCATTGCAAGGTCTATTTATCCACAGAAATTCAGCACAGATCCAGATGCATAACACTGACACCTCCCACACCCCGCTTTGTATGGTAATTAGCTGGAAACTAATTAAGCATGCACTTTGAGCTCCTTTTAATGGGTCGGTGGTCCCGTGAATTGAGGAGGAGGAGTTGAAGATGAAGTGACCCTCCTCTACCTCACTTGGACCTTTCTACTTTTCTAGGTCACAGTAATTAATGGAGTCTCTGGAAAATTTCCAGTCCGTCCCTTCACCCTCTATAAATGGGAATTTTAATTCAAAAATCAGCTAAAATTGTCCAAATCTCTTTAGATCTCCTGACCACCAGTGCAGCTGAACAAACAGGATAGCTTAGGTAATTCATCTTTAGCTAATCATTTACTTAGTTAATTAAGTCCAGCTGTGTTTCTTGCTTTGCTTAACTTTTTACTAAAATCCTGGTGCTTTACTATTGAAACTCTGCTTTTCATGGAGTATTTAAACGTCGTGTTTCAGGGGGTTCTGATGCTCTGCAGAAACTTTGTGATGTTTGCTCAGAACAGGGACACGAAAGCGAGGGGAGATTTCCCGCCGCAGGTTTGGCTGGCGTGGAGTCCCCACGAGTCAGGATTTTCCCCCGGTGATGAGATTCCCGTGGCAGGTGCAGGCAGCTCTTTCGAGGCAGCGCGGAGAAGGGGACGGTTTTGCTGACAGCCGGGGCCACCTCTGGTGACATCTTTAGGAGACCCATTAGCAGCTGCTGCCTCTGCAGCTCCCCCGTCACCCCGGACACGGAGCCTCGGACACCTCCCGTGGCGAGGAAAAGCCTCCGAAAGGCCTTTGGGATGTCGGGATGGACTTGGGCCTCCATAAATCAGCAAATTTGTTGCCTTTCCATTCAGTATTCGGAGAGCACCTTCCTCTCACGAGAAATAAATCATTGAGGAAGGGGCAGATACAAAGGAATCGATGATTGGGAGTAGATAAAACTCAATCACAGCTCAGAGTTCCTCTGTGACAGCACCAGCAGCTCCCGGGCTGCTCCATTGGCCTGTTCCGATACCAGCTCCTACAAATCCCGCTTTTTTCCCATCTTTCCCCAATAAATGCACAAAATCTCATTCCTGCAGCTGATTCCTCTGTCCCACAACACGAATTAGCTTTGTCCAGAGCAGAAGTGGCCCTTGGCTGCTCCAAGGTCCTGTCCAGGGCAAGTCCAGGTGGCACTGACCTCGCTCAGCAATGCCCTGGTTCTCCCTCCCTAATTCCAGAGGCAGGGAATTCTCTCCCTGGCTGCTGGAAACAGCCTGGAAAACAACAAATCCCAACCTGGGAAACAACAAATCCCAACCTGGAAAACAACAAATCCCAGCCTGGAAAACAACAAATCCCAGCCTGGAAAACAGCAAATCCCAACCTGGAAAACAACAAATCCCAGCCTGGAAAACAGCAAATCCCAGCCTGGAAAACAACAAATCCCAGCCTGGAAAACAACAAATCCCATCCTGAACTGTGATCAGCACTCCCAGCCAGGGCCAGGCTCCCCAAGAGGGCTCTTCGTCTTCTCAGGTGCTAAAATAAGGGATCAACCTCTCATGAAATAACACCTGATATCGAGCTCCTTTGGAGAGTGTTTCCAATTAGAGATCATGAGCAACATGCAAGAAAACTGCCCCGAAATCCTCAGAAAAAGCTGCTTTTCAGATGTAGCTGTAACTGTGAAAAAACTGCACCAAAACCCAGCCGTGTCTGCAGGATCACAGAGGTCTAAATCAGGAAGTGGATCCGCCGTGTCAAAGACAGAAAGAGTTTGCAGGAGATAAATTAAACCAAATCCAATCATTATTTTTTAATAAGAAGAAAAGAAAAATAGGTTTTATATTAGGTGAGGCAGACAGAAAGAACTGCCTGTATAAATATATAAAAAGCAGGGACAGGGAAACTTTTAGGGATCCGAGAACCATTTGTCCCCGCAAAGTTTAACAGGCACCTTCAACCGGGAAAAGTTTCTAAATCTGATCCACAAAAAAATCCGTATTTAATTGGAAGCCCTCTTCTGCCAGCTCTGTCCTAGGAAGCTCAACACAGATTTTCAAACCATTGCAGGGAGAATAAATGGAGCTGCTTAGGTGCTGCCTTTGAATCCGGGCCCTTCAATTTGGTTTTATTTCCCTCTTTAAAATTAATGATATATTCCACATGGCGGTGGAATAATGGGAGCAGGAGTTACGCAAAGGATATGGCCGTTCCTGACTATTTGCTCGCTCTGGAGATTCAAACCATCCATCTTCCCATAATTGCTCTCAGGGTAAACAGTTATTTAAAAACCCCGTGTTGACTTTCAGCGCTCTCAGCCCTCAGGACTGTATTTATTTCAGGTACCTCAGGGTGCTGAGTGGGTTAGAAGGGCAGGACAACACGAGGCCTGGGAGATTTTCCAAAAAAAAAAAAGACTCCTTGCTTTTTTACCTGCCTGAGAACAGCTCTGTCTGGCTCCAGCGCTGAAAATAATCGCGTTGAAAAAATGTGATGATCAGAAAGCGCTGCCCTGCTCAGCCACGGGGCCGGGCAGTGCTCGCTCCCATTAGCGCAGCAGAGAGGGAGAGCTGCCCTAAATCAGACCCCGACAGCGCTTCCTCAACCCTGGCAGGAGAGGAGAAACCTCCAGAACGGTGGGAAAATCACACACTCCTCAAAAATACGGAGAAAAAAGGGGAAAACGCTCGCTTGTTAGGATAACAAGAAAAATTAACTCCTCTCTGACAAATTATACGCTAGCGTTGGGCTTGGCACCCACCACGGCTTTGAAAGCACATAATATAATTACTCCAACACAATGATTAGCCGGTAATTAGCGCTGGCCTATCTGGCATTAGGATCCCAGCTTTTTGTAAGGCGTTTTTATCTTTACCTACATTCATTTAGCACAAAGGCAGAGACACTCACACCACGGCGGATAATTAGGGCATGGATTTCAGCTTAGTCCTTCGCCACGGCGCACCCCGGGCCAATAACCGGGAGAGAAATTAATGTATAACATCAGGGCTCGTTCCCATTATCTATGGGCTAATTATTCATTTGTTTCTTTAGCGTTTCATTTCAAAGCTGACTGTCCTGTGCTGCTGAGGATCCACGGAATCCATGGAACAATGGTTTAGGTCGTGCGTGCCAGAGGTCAATCGATAAATCCGGAAGGCTGCTTGTTCCTGCTGCCGAGGAGGGGCAGGCAGGAGATTCCAGCAGCTCAGGGAAGGTCAATTCCACCTCTGCCACGGTCATCAGGGTTGGAAAAATCCCAGCCAAGGGGTGAGGAGAGGACAATCTCAGGAATTTCCATCCTTTGAAAGGATGGGGTGCACTGGGGGACAGGGGAGAATCTGTCCCCTCGCTCAGCAGCGGCTGCGTCATCACCGAGAGAAAAACTCCCGTTCCAGCACAGGGAATCTTTGCCTTGGGCAGCCTGTGCTGGGTCCAGGAAATCTGCAAAGTGACTCCAGCAGAACCTCAGATTTCAGAGTCCCCGGCCTGCGCTGGGTTTGTCCTTCTGGGTGTCCCTGCTGCAAAGCCCTTCCCGGCTGTGTCTCCATGGGTACCAAACGTTGGGGCTGCCTGGACACAAACAGCCTGTGCTGCTGATGCCTGATGGTTTTTTGTCTTTTCTTTTTATCCCCTTTTTATCCATTTTGATCCCCTTTCCCTTTCCCTGTCCCTTCACAAACACTCCCTGTCCCTCAGCCCCACATGTGGAGAACCCTTGGGGGCTGAGATTGAGCTCAGCTTGGGGCTTCTCTGAGGGGAGCAGACGAAACATCCCGAGTGTCTCCAAAGCAGAGGCTCCAGCCTTGCCCGGAGCCTCCTCTCTGCAACAGGTTTGTTCAGCTGGGCTGGAGTCTCCCTTGGGGGGGTCATTAGAATGGGGGACAGTTCCCTCATTGGTTCCGTTCCTCACTGGGGATTTGAGGTCGATCTGCTCATTTGGGAGCTCCATCCAATTGGATCCGCGTTGGACCCGGGGGTGCTGCTCGGCTGTTCCCACCTGGGCCGAGTTGTGTCCCTGGGATCCCATGAAACCCAGGGAATGCCCTTTGCCCTGCGCTGCTGGGGCTGCCTCGGCTTTGTACCGGCCCTTGAGGCATCCCTGGCAGTGCCACTCCCTCAGGGTGACCGTGCTCCACCACTGCCCTGTCCCCTCTCTGCCCTCTGACCTTCAAGCAAACACAACCAAGAATTGAATTTCCCCTTGTTCAGCATGAACAGCCTGAAACACTTGCACCAACACGTGGCAGCAGCAGTGCCTGGAGCTGGGTTTGGTGGCCATACCCAGGACAGGCATTTGCTGGAGGCTTCCATAAATTCCTGTTTTTTGCAGCAGGTGAAAATAAATTTGAAAGTGGCACTCCCCAAACCTCCCACGGCACGACGGTGCAGTTTGGGGTGAGGGCAGCCCGTGGCAGCTGGGATAACCCCTCACAAATCTCTGCAGCCCTTCCCCGTTGATTCTGAGCATCACAGGAATGTTTCTGCCAACCCAACCGAGCTCCTGCTCCAGCACCGTGTCCTTATCCCGCTGTTCCTCCCTCCTCTTCCCCAGCATATGGGTCACAGATGCTCGGCTCCTTGTGGTTCTGCCGCCCATGTGACTGACTGCGAGCAAGGGAACTCAGGAAAAAACCTTGGCAGATCCTATTAATACACAAGGTGACGAGAATTCGTGACCCAGAAGAGGATCCAGCATTTGCTGGCAGAGCCTTTCGAGCGACTCATCCTCCCGATGCAGCTCCTCTCTAAGAATAGAGCAGCGCTGAAAGCAGGAGCTGTCAATCTGCTTTTCCTGCTTTTCCTGGGGAAATCTGAATTCCAGAGGGGCGGCTCCCGAAGCAGGGACAGGGATGAGCATCCATGGAAAAGCGCAGGGGAGATGCCATTGGCGACAAGAACGAGCTCAGCTGCTGAAGAGCATTTGTGGCCATCAAATCCCATCTAACTCCTGGAAAGTGGTTGGAATTTCTTTTTGAGGGAGTGTTTTAATATCTGACATCAGGAATTTCCATTGTGGCGCTGAAGAAATCATTCCCGCTGCTGTAAAAAATGACATTTCTGATGCGAGTCTTTAATTCCCATTCTGCCTGTTTGGTGTTTATCTCCACAAACAGCAGGCACATTGTTCATTCCTCCCATGTTACGTCTTTTTTTTTCCTGAAACATTTTTTCTTGAACAATAAAATGTCTGATAAGGCGGATGAAAAAAAATAAAAATGATGGCATGGTTTCCTGATAGCACATTGTTGCCCTTGCAGAGCAAGAACAAACCTTCCTCCCATGACTTTGCCATCAAGGAACCCAAATCATTACAAGGAAAAAACATGCTGGCCTCACACAGAAAAAATTTATTAATTGTATTACTTCACCTAGGAAGGTTGCTGCTTTTATTACTTTGCAAATATCACCAGGCTAAATCAGCTGTTTTCTTTTGCGTGTGGCTGGCTCCGTTTTTTTGGAAAGGTGCAAGATTTCAGCCACCTCAGATGGCCAAAAAATAACGACATTCCAGATAATTACCCTGCCTCCAAATGAACTTGAGGTCCAAATGGTTTGCAGGCTCCTCCTCCTCATCCTCACAGAAACCTGAGCTCCTGGACTCCACCTGCTTCGAAGCATCTCAATTATGAATCCTTCCTTAATTATGAACCCTTCCTTAATTATGAACCACCTTCTCTCAGTGCCTGCTTCTGCTCTTCACCGTTTCTGCCTTAATTTTAGCCAGCAGAGGGAAACTGGTGTGAAAAAATAAAAATAAATGTTATATATAGACACACACACGCTTGGCTAGGGAAGCACTGAAGAACGCAGTAAAATTGGGATTGCATGACGGCTGAATTGGGGAAATTGGGATGGCAGAGGTGGAGTTCAGGCTGATAATCTGTCCCTCCAAAATCCTTTCCAAGTGGCTGCCAGAGAAAAAAAGGAGCTGCGTCACCCCAGGCTCCTCAGCCCGTTTCAAAACCTTGGTTTGTGCTTTCCTGGTCAGGAGGATCAGCCTGGAAAGTTCTCCCTCTCGGATTTCAGCAGTGGGAAGTGTTCTGCTCGCTCAGCAAGGAGGTGGTGAGAAATATCAGGAGCTCCCAAAAAACACATTTGCAAATTACGATCTGGCTGCGGCGCGGCTCGGGCGCAGCAACGCTCCTTGCTGCAGCCCGTTTAGCGTGACACCGCAAGCTGGAGGAAAACGGGCCTGGGAAGTTCATTATCATCAGGTCCCAGCTCCAAAACACTTGGAGCAGCTCCTGAAATAATTACAGGAGGATGTGAATAATATTGCAGTTAACAGGAGTGGCTGCTGGAGGGTTTCTCACCTCTACAAGAAGGGATGGGAGCCTTTGCTGCGAAATAACATCGGCGTCCAAATCTGCCCGATGATACCATGAAAAATTAAGCCTGGGATTGTGATTTAGGCATTATTAAAGCAAATATAGACAAGCCTCAATCCCTGTCCCTGCGTGGAAGTGGCTGCCTCATTCCCAGCGGTGACTTTTCCCAGGATTTCCCATTTCACCCCCCGGCGTTGCTCACAGCTCTGGGGATGAGTGGCACCTGGAGCACAGCCCAGTTAATCTCCCTGCATTTCACCCTCTCCGTTCACTGCACAGCGTTGTTTAATGAAACCTGAACCTTTTTTTTTTTCCTTTTTTAAGCAGGGCTGCAAAACCATGACTGATGGAATCTTATTGGAGCCTCAGCGCTGCCACGCGTGGCGGGGAATGCCAAACAGCAGCAGGTGGGGAGGGGAAGGGGATTTCGCTTTTCAAGGGCCACATTTCTGCTTCGTTTCTGTGTGAGAACGCACCACCCAAAGAAACTGCGGGAGATTTTCTTCCAGGAGCAGCAGTGAGGCTCTGTTCAGCTCTGGTTTGGTTTGCACAGAACCTCCCAGTGCCCAAAATGGGGGCTGAATGGGGCAAATCTCGGCCCACGCAGGGCAGAGCTCTGAGGGTGACAGAGCTGGGCCTGCCAGGAGCAGGGACAGGTTTTTTGGCCAGCGCTGTGCAGAGTGACAGCTGCACAATCCACTGGGGGGAATGACTGATACCAGCCCAAGATCTGGCTCATCATGTCCAGAATTCTTACAAACATTCCCAAAAAACCCCCAAACAGCACAGGAGGCACCGAGCAGGGCCAAACGCTCTCTGCAGAAGGCAGCAGAACACAGAGCTGTGCTGCCCTCACCCCGCAGAAAACGCCAACAATTAAAGCCACACTCTGAAGTTTCACTAATTTTTAAAAAAATTTATCCGTCCGCCGCGCCATCCATCACTGAAAGGCTCAATCCCCTGGCACGAAATCGATGCGGCCTGAGCACTGACCTTGAGCGCATCAATCTCCTCTAAGGAGCAGCAGGAATTGGGCTGGTGTTTGCTGGGATAATTCCAGTGCCAAGGTGAACTTTTAAAGGCAGGAGCCCTCATAATGAATCCTGTAATTAAAGAACGGGAATCTTTCTTTTTTTCTGGATTTGTCCACACAGGAAGAAAGAGAAAACGGGGAATATCCAGGACAGGCAGCTGTTCCCACACACCGGGAATGCTGAAATATTCCATGGCTGAGGGAACGCCAAGGGCAGCCAGGTGCCGCCATCCAGCTGGCTGAAACAACTTTATTTTAAATAAATTAACTGGCTGCCTTCCCGAGGCAGGGCAGGGTGGCCATGGAGCTCTCCCTGCCCTCAGCCTGGGTTTTTTGGGGTGTTCCCAGTGTGGGGTGGCTGCTCCTCCAGGCTGCCCTCCCTGCCCTCAGCCTGGGGTTTTTGGGGTGTGCCCAGCGTGGGGTGGCTCTGGCTCGCTGGCAGCACACGAGGGCACAGCTCAGCAGGGACGGAGGATGGAGGATGCCAAACAAGCCGGGCTGGGTCACTGAGGTGCAGCTTTTAATGCCAGGTTTGCCAGCTTGGAAGTGCAAATATTGCTGGGGGGGAAAAAAAGGAATTTTTTTTTTCCAGGAATGCTGGGAAATGGCCAGAAAATGCCAATTAGGAAATGCCAATTTCCTCATCTTGAGGGAAGATCTGGGAGCTGGACTTGGGAGGAGCTGCAGTCTGGCAGTGCTGAGCTCGCTCCGGGACCTCTGTCTCACACCTCTCCCGAGTGTTTCACGCCTCCTTCCCTCTGCAGGAAGTTTGGAGATTTGAGGAACGCAGTTTGCATTAGAGGAAAGGAACTTGGACAACTTCATCCCGATTTTTTCCCATCCCTGCCAATTCCTGCCTGGAGTGCAGATTTCTGGGCTGTCCTGAAGAGCTGTTGAGAGAACCTCCCGCCGTTTGCTGCTGCTGCTGTGATCGTGCATCAGAGATAAACATCCAAGGAGGATTTTATCAATTGTGGCAGTGGAAGGTGATTTTCGACGCTGGGGCTGAGATAAAAGGCAATGATGACTACGCTGCATTTCCCTAAATAAATATAAATCACAGCAGCTGCTTGGAACTCGGCTTAGATTTTTCTCAGCTCCTAATTCCCAATTTCTGTCACAAAATTCTGCGTTTCTGTTTGGATTAAACCTCCACAAGAAGCCCCACTTGATGAAGTCAATTCTCTCATAGGTTATGTGCACCATTTCTGGGTTCCTCGATATTATTTAATTTCTTATTTTTTATCACAAGGGTAAACACCAGCCCAGGCCTAGTGAGGAAAAGAAAACTAAATTATGCCAGATAAAATTTGGGACACCTTCCAACATTTTTGAAGGAGTTATTTATGGATTTAAATGGAGCCCCTCAATATCTGCTGCTGCCAGGATGAACAGCTCTGCCAGGGGAGATGTCCTCAGACATTCCCTCTCATTTCTCCTCCCGGCTCTGGATGGATTTCTCTTCCCCTCGAAGGCAGAAATTAATATCCCGCACATACAATAATGGCAACGAGAGCCGGGATATGAACTGGAGACATTTTGGCCTCCAAACAATAACTTCTCTGGCCGAACTCAATGCCTCTGACGGAGGCAATAGAACATTTCAATCTGGAGAGGGCAATCACAGCCTCCAGCGTGACGCAGAACTGATGGGATGGGCGAGCTGGGGGAGGACGGGGCAGAGCTGGAGCCGTTAAATCTCATTTCTGTGGTGCCCTGCTCAGGCTGGGCTAGGAGAAAGGCAAGGGCAAACTCGGGGTGTGATTGGAGCTCTTGGCTGGAAGTCACAGCTCGTGGGGAGAGGGAGGGTCAGGGTGGTGTGAGAGAGGCGCTGGCACTCCCTGCTCGCTGCACTCCCTGGCACCCCTGCTCGCAGGGACCGCACCGAATGCTGCCTGAAATGCCATTTCTGCAACAGATCTCACAGCTGAACGCCACTGTGCCCTGAACTTGGACACAGGTTCAATACAAACCTTTTATTTCTTTTTTTTAAAGTATTGTTTTCCTCTTCTAAAGCAACCTGAAGGGTTGGGGTGCTGTGATGTGGCCCTGTGCCTGCAGCTGTGACTCCCCTGAGGGCTGTCCCTGTCCCCACCCGGCACCCAGGGGGTGGCAGCTCCTGCTGCCGCCCCAGCTCTGCCCCAAGGGCTCAGTTTGGGTGCCCTGCTCCCCTCACCAAGGGCAGTGATGCCTCAAGATTTCTCTTTTATATTTTTCCTCTCCTTCACTGCTTTAGTGTGTAACTCCCAAACTTTGTGCAAGAGGCCAAAGTGCAAAGTGAGCGATACCTGTGACTAAAAACCCTCCTGGAACCCCTAAACCAGACAGGGGTGAACACGAGGAGCCAGCAGGGAGCTGGGTCTGCTCTGCTGCTGGGGCTCTGCAGCCCAGGGAACGCAGATCTTTGTGGCTGCCGGGCTCTGCTCCCTTTGATGCCTCAATATTCAGCTTTTATATTTTTGATGAATTAATGAACTTCTCTGGAGGAAAAAAAAAAGCCAGGATGGCTCCTGAACTTCTGTGGAGAAAAAAGCCAGGATGAGTCTTGAACTTCTCCCATGGAGAAAAAGGACAGGATGGGTCCTGAACTTCTCCTCCTGTGGAGAAAAAAGCCAGGATGGCTCCTGAACCCACGGAGAAAAAAGCCAGGATGGCTCCTGAACTTCTCCTCCCATGGAGAAAAAAGCCAGGATGGCTCCTGAACTTCTCCTGCAGAGAAAAAAGCCACCAGCAGTGTCCTGTACACCTGATTTTAGCCACCAAAAGGAACAGGATGGCAGCGAAGAGAATTCCTCCTGGCGTGAATCACGAGTGAATCATCCTGAATCGAAATCCTGGAAGGAAAAAAAAAAAAATAAATTCTGATGTTCTCTGGCCTCCCAGGAGCCCACACACAGCAGCTGACTTTGTCCTGAGCATCCAGGGCAGGACATTTTTTTTGTCTAAATATCAAGGAAAATAAAGTTTCCCAAGGAAAAACACACCGAGGCCTTTTAACTCACTGAGATTTTGTCATGCTCTTTTTGGAACATGTTCCCTCGTCCAAATTAGACAGGAAAACCTGAAAAATTGTGTATTAGCCAAGTGAGAATGCTCCTTTTTTTTTTCCCCCCCTGCTTAAAAATAACTTCCCAGAACGAGATGTATTCCATTTTCTGCGAAAACATCTACTATTTGAAAAGGTTAGGCTCAAAACAAAATTCCTCAACGTAACTGAAATGTTGAGCTCTGTTTTTTTTATTTTATTTTAATCAGTATGCTGTACACCGCCACCAAAAATAAACATCCTTTGGCAGAAACTGAGAAAGCTCCCAGGAAGTGGAAAGGCCACTTTATACACAATTCTCTTTTAAGAGGTAGAGAATTAAAATATTTTTTTCCCTGAGAGTCTTCATTTTCTGATGCTGCAAATCGAGCAGCTCTTCAATTTCCATCTTTATTTTTCCTCCCAAAATAAACAGAAGAGGATCAGACCTCGATTTCTGTCATACAAGACAAGACTTAAATAATATAATTCTATTTACAGGGGAGATATTGGGAAGCTGCTGTTTGCATTTGTAATTCTGCATCAATGTCATTGCTCCACCAAAAACTGGGATGGAACCGCTGCTCCAAGGAATCCTCTGGAACTCTGACACCTGCAGGACTCTCTGACCTCCTAAACCCTCAAAAATGGTGCCCAGACCCTACTGAATCGAGAATTGTGGTGGGACCAAAAGACTTTTGACTGATTCAGGATCAAAAGCGGTGGCAGCAGCCGGCGCTGGCCCAGCAGCCCGGCTCAAAACTGGATTTACTCAGCACTGATGCCGAGATGAGTTTTGCTTTTTTCTTTTCTATACCTTTGACACAGTTCTGTGTACCCACAAGTATCAGCATATATATTGTAATTTTTTAAGCCTGATAACTCTGATGTTCTGTAGAGCCAGGAACCCAAACACCAAAACCCCAAATATTCTCCTGTCTTGGGGGTCCAAGGTCCCTTTCTAGAACATATTCTGTAAACGAGAGATTGGCCCACCTGGGAGAGGAAGGAGGAATTCCATAAATGAAGAAAATATCACACCCAAGCCCTCCTTATTAAGCACCCTTTTAAAATATGCTAATGTGTAAAATCTATAAATGATACACAGGATTTATGATAAGGAGAACATTGCGCCATGTTCCACCTTGGGGAAGGGATGCACCAATAAAATCTTGTTAAAGATCCCGAGGAGAACAACCCCCAACCCTTTAACCGAGTCTGGCTTGCATTTCCTAAGACCAGGAAAAGGCAGCAGCAGGAATTGCATGAGAATGAGGTGAAAACACAAAATTTTGAAGCTGGAGGTGATGCCTCAAGATTCAGGTTTTCTATTTCCCAGCCCCTGCCCTGCTTTAGTGTGGAACTCTCCCACTCCCCACGGGCTGGGAGCTCCTGTTCTCCCATCCTGCTCAGACACAACAAATCCTCTCCAGGCTGCACTCAAGGACACCTCGTTGGCCCAGGCCCCCAAAGATGGAAACGGAGCCTCTAAAAGGGGGGACAGACTTGGGCTCAATTCCATCATCCCCTGCAATTGTCACTGGAGAATGAACCCTGATCTGGGAATGGATCCAAACTGATCCAAGTGCAGCAAACTCGTGCCCCGGGCTCCAGCTTGGGTGTGGCCTCTCCCGGAGAGGCTCTGAGTGCCCGAGGTGTCCCTATTGAAGGCCCTGCAATAAATCCCCAGTTTATTCTCTGAATCCTGCCTGGCCTCTGCTCTGGGCAGCTCTGATCAGGCATCAGAGGTTGCAGCAGCCTCTGCTTCTTCAGGATGGAGTCACGAACGTCACTCAGCTCCTGAGCCAGGGGAATTGGTGCTGTTCCAGCAGCTCTGACAGCTCCAGCATGGCCCCGGGGGATGATTTTGTGGTCAAAATCAGAGCTTGTACCCAGAGCAGATCTCACCCACAATCTCCTGCCTCAAAACGAGGAGCTCTGAGTTGTTCCAGCTGAAAACAAAACCTGCTTGGTTGGGTTGCAAGGTCCCCACTGGTCCACAGGGCTTCTAATCAACTTTTGCCTGAGTAAAATGTCCAAGGGTCAGCCCTGCTGCACTCCAGTCACTCAGAATCCACTCGTTGATCACAACAGATCATCGTGATGCCAGGATCACGTCAGTTGTCACAATTTGGACAGAGTCCACCTCTCCTTTCATGGCTTGAAATGTGTGAAATCCAATTGCTCGGGTGAAGTCTTAATTTGATACCCAACTCCTTGCGAACGTCGCAGGGAAAATAAAATTTAAAATGTGCAAAAGATTAAAGCGCTCTCGTGCTAATGAGAGCCATCTGTTTATTTCGTTCCCTTTTAAAGCGCTTTCAATAGGTGGAAATGAAAGGCTTCAGACGCATTTTCATGTCTTGAGCCTCAACAACAAAAAAAATGAAATCACAGGCTCATCATCTTCAGTCAGGATATTTGGGTTAAGGAAATAAACCTCAGTCCAGCTCGCCAGCTGCTTCAGAGCCAATAAAATTGTCCAATCCATGTCCAAAATGCCCTTGGATGGTGTTGTGGCACCATTCCCTGGTGTTTCCCCACCAGTTTATCCCAGTTTGGTTCACCCAAAGCAATCCCTGCACAATTTTTATCTCCGAGCACCACAAATACATAAAATAAATATAGAAAATATTTATTTATGCACACAGATAAATCTATAAAATATAACCCCACACCACAGCCCGGCGGGCAATGCCCACACCAGGCCGCGTTTAAGCGGAACAGGATAAATCCTCTGAATAAAAAGACTGGAAAAAGGTATTAATTGGCAATTCACCACCTCAAAAACAACTTTTAAATGCCAGCCCCACATTAGGCACCTGTACACGGATTTACAGCCCTGCTCAGAATGGCGTCGAGCAGAGGAATGTTTAACATGCAGCCAGAGGCGCATATTGTCAGAGCCAGGCCACAAACGACACCAGTCTCGGCAATCAAGTGATCAAGCAGAAAATTACTGATTTTTTGAGGAGGGGTTGTTTTCCAGATCAGTCACCTCTTCCTGGCACAATTTAATGAGCAGGAGGGGTGGGCTGGGGCAGCCCCTGGGGAGCAGCAGGGGCAGCACCACCGCACCCCGGCACCTTCTGGGCTCGGGGCTGAGAGCTCAAATGGGATTTAACAGGTTAAATACCCAGAAAGGCCCCACTCAGGGGAAAATAACAACAATTACAAGCGTTTTCTCTTATATGAAGGTCCTTTTTTATCATTTATGAAGTTGCAAAAAGCACCCAAGGTGCAGAGATTGATGAGGATCAGGGGTCTCCTCAGAGTCCTCGTGTTTGGTACCAACTGCTGCCCTCGCTCTGCTGTGTGACTGCAGCTCGGGCCTGGTGACAGAAAGTTCTTAATTCATCACAATTAGAGCAGCAGCGGTGCCAAATGCCCAGGGAGAGTCACCAGGATGTTCCCTGCCGTTTTAAGGCCCCTTTCCTACCCAAACCCCTTCATTTTCTCGATGCTCTCAGGGACTGACAGCGCCATGAGGGACTGACAGCGCCATGGCCGTTTCCAAGGCCTGCATTTTAATTCTGGAAGGAGACAGGGATCCAGCATTCCTGGACATTTCCTGCTCACTTGGCTGCAGTCAGTGGCTCTCGCCAGGTTTTTCAGGGATAGCAAAAAAAATCCCAAATCCCTCCTGCGAGGCTGCTGGGCCGTGCTGAGAGCAAACAGCAAATTGCAGTTCACTTGCAATTAATGTTTTGCATAAATTTAATTCTATTAAAAGCTTTGCTGGGACCTGAAGGCCTAAAAGAAAGTTGTGGTTTTAGGAGTTATGGTTGGAACAAGCAAGAAGAAAGCAAAAGTGGACACAGGAAGGGCCCAGCCAAGGCCAAAGTTCCCTTTTCTGAGTGTCTGGCCAGGGGACTCTGCTGCTGCTGTGCTGAGCACGGGTCTGAAGGATCCAGGAGCTGCAGGCAGCATTTTGAAACACTTTTTTACAAGAATTAAATGAAATAGAGCAGGAAAGACTTGTGGTTTATTGCAGTGGAGGCCCAGACTAGGATTTGACTCCAGTGAGGCTGTGGGGCACAAGGAACTCAAAGTGCTGGGTGGATTTCCACAGTGCGGGGCAGCGAGGAGGAAATCAGGCCCTGGAGCAGAAGTCAGACGGATGAAATCACCATTCTTAAAACCCACAATGAATGAGAACCCACCCAAACCCTTCCTACGTGCAGGAGCTTTTCACCTCTTATTTTTTCCCTTCCTTTTATTCCGCTTGACACAAATGGCTGCCTAATAAATTAACACAACCTTGATTTGACAAGCTTCTCCCCAGCCGCCTTACAATGTCAAGTACCAGGGCCACTGCCTTCAGCGCAGCCTTGACCATTTGTCATTTGCTGATAATTAATTAGGGCTGTCTCAGCCGAGGCTGTAGAGGAATGATAAGACTATTATGCAGCTTTCAACACTCGTTGTCGGAGGGATTCTCGCTCTCTTCATTGTTCTCCAGGGGGCCGTTGTCCGGGAGTTTGGATATAAAATTAATTTTATCGTTAATAGGAATCCAAAGCCCATTTTCTTTCATAACTTCAACTTTTCTCTCCTTCATATTTTGCTGATAGCTCGGCTGGTTAGGAATGCAGCACGAGCTGGCCTGGGGACGTGCAGGGCTGGGTGGGATCACCACGGACTCGAGTCACACTCCGGGATTTTCAGCTTGCAGGAAACTTTGGAACCTCAAGACTTGCTCCCCATCTGCACCAGAAATTCTTTTCCTCCTTTAGGGTTCCCAGGTGAAAAACAGGAAAAGGAAAAGAAGAAGAAAAAGAAAAAGAAGAAAGAAAAGGAAAAGAAAAAGGAAAAGGAAAAGGAAAAGGAAAAGGAAAAGGAAAAGGAAAAGGAAAAGGAAAAGGAAAAGGAAAAGGAAAAGGAAAAAGAAAAAGAAAAAAGAAAAAGAAAAAGAAGAGTTTGTGTGGTAAATTTTGTAATCTAAAGTTTCTTTATGAGTTTCACTTCACAGGCTGCATTTGGCCATACCTGTGGCTTTTTTTACATCATCTCCTGAGACAGATGCCCAAGCTTCTGCCACCTGGGGAGTTAAAGAATGGCAAACAGGACTCCAGCAAGACCTTTTCCTTTTCCTTTTCCTTTTCCTTTTCCTTTTCCTTTTCCTTTTCCTTTTCCTTTTCCTTTTCCTTTTCCTTTTCCTTTTCCTTTTCCTTTTCCTTTTCCTTTTCCTTTTCCTTTTCCTTTTCCTTTTCCTTTTCCTTCCCAAAAATCTGTCACATACTTTGAAAAAGTTTTACTTTATTTGTCCTTGCTACTTGGACAGACCTTTCAGGGTAATTTGACCACATCATTACCTTGGATTTCTTAATTACGAGTTCTTGTTTGTACTACAACAACAATCTCCAGCCCCAGCCAGGGCTGAAGCCACCTGAGTCAACCCCTCCCTGAGAGATCTTGAGATGGACCCAGGGTGAAAAATGAATTTTTCTGTTTCTGCCGCAGCGGCCGCGATCGGGCACGGGGGGAAGTTTGATCCACTCCTGCAGCAGCACAAACACCAACCCTGCCAGGAGAGCTCTTCCCCTCGGGATTTTGTCCTGTCCTGCATCACCGAGGGCGAGCAGGTTCGAGGTCCTCACCTATTTTTGCTCCGGCGCCGCTCGCCCTCGCCTGCCCCGTGCTTTGATGAATTCCTGATTTCCCAACAGGGTATGGATACATCTACCTCATTATCAGACATAAATAAATCAAAACCGGGCTGTTTTGGGGACAATATTTATTTCCAGGTGCATTTAGGAGGCTATAAATAAACTCCTGCGTGGGTTATAAATGGAGTTTTAAAGATAGCTCTCTGCCTATTTCTGGAAAGCTGCAATCCGGGAAAAGGGAAGGGTGAACACTGAGGTGAAAGTTAAACTCAGGACAATACCCCAGCTATTCCCCAAACCCACGGAGAGAGCAGATTTCTCATTCTCTGCCTGAACAAGTCGTCTTAATTGCATTCTGAGACTTCTGGCCAAGCCACACACACCATTTTCCAAGAGAACTCCTAAAAAATGCTTCTGGTTTTGTCCCTACAGCTTCCAGTGAAAGTCTTTCCAAGCCAAAACGATGCCAAACGCTCAATTTCCAATGAGGAAAACACAGCTTTTAGGGAACAAATGATGTTCTCGGCTTTTCAATGGGGAAGTTGGGGTGTTTAAAAAAAAAAAAATCAAGTTCATCTGAAGTTCTTAATTTCGATTTGAAAAGCTGATTCTCCTCCAGAAAAAAATGATCTCCCAGGAAAAGTTAAGGAGGTGAGAGACCTCTATTAAGGGAGGAGAGATGGGATAGCTGGAGCAGCTCTAATAAAGGAACTCGAACTCTTTATCTGTGGCAAATAATTTTTCATTATTTGGCCTCCTTGCCCAATTGCTCCCACATTTACGGGGTTTCTGTGCTGCGTGAAAGAAAAAGAGGAAGCTCAAGAGCTGCAGGGCCAAAGCTCCTTGACCCCGGTTTGTTCCAGACATTTTCCACTCCACGCAGGTGGAACTCCCATTTTTTTTTGGAGTTCTGCTCCCAGCAGTTGTGATTTTGGATGGGTTTTTGGGGTTTTTTGTGCTGTACTGTAAAGGTAATAAACTCTGCGATGGGTGAATTTCCTGGGGAAACTTTCCTGCTCCCTTTGAAAGGAATCAGCGCTTTCCCTGGAATAATCCCCCTCAAACAGAGCCGCACTTCTCCGCAGTGCCTTTGGATATTTGTCTTTTTGCTTAACTCCCCCTTCCAGCTCTCCCCACTCCTCTCCGTCTGCCGAGACTCCCTGCGAGACTCCAGGCACCTCGCAGCTCCTTCATAAACCCGTCCTGGCTAATTAATCCATTGTTCCGTCAATACCTGGGAAAAAGCGCCGGGAGATCAAAGGGAGAAGTGTTTTTATTTTTCCCCGAGCTCTCTCTCCTGCCGCAGATTTTTTGTGTGCGGTATTTACCGTGTCAGAGGCTCCGCTCGGTATCGAGACAGACAGACAGACAGCCGCTATTATCCGGCATCTCCAAGGACAAGTCATTTCAATTTTAAGGAACAGCTAAGCCTGACACAAATCAGAGTTGCTAATGGTTACAGAGGCATTCTCACAATGGAACTGCTCCCCTCCAGCTGCCAGACTGCTGCTAATTCAGCCATTGAATAATGCGAGTTTTTATCTTTGTAGGGTGTGGGAATATCCTGTGCAAAGAGCTGCTCCTGAAGGAGACGCATGTCCATCGCACCCCAAAAATCAGATGGAACAGCTGCGGGGACAAAAATGTGTCCAGCAGGACACCCAGGGCTGTCCCTGGTTTTTGGACAGCTCAATAATCAGAACCACCATGTCAGGGGGATCAACCCCTCCCTGGAACCCTACCCACACCCAAAAATCAGATGGAACAGTTTCAGGGACAAAAACACCTCCAGCAGGACACCCAGGGCCGTCCCTGTTTGGGGGACGGCTCAATAACCATGTCAGGGGGATCGATCCCTCCCTGGAACCCTACCCACACCCAAAAATCAGATGGAACAGTTTCAGGGACAAAAACACCTCCAGCAGGACACCCAGGGCCGTCCCTGTTTGGGGGACGGCTCAATAACCATGTCAGGGGGATCGATCCCTCCCTGGAACCCTACCCACACCCAAAAATGAGATGGAACAGCCTCAGTGACAAAAACACCTCCAGCAGGACACCCAGGGCTGTCCCTGGTTTTAAGGATGGCTCAATAACCAGGAGCACCGTGTCAGGGGGATTGATCCCTCCCTGGAACCCTACCCACACCCAAAAATCAGATGGAACAGTTTCGGTGACAAAAACGTGTCCAGCAGGACACCCAGGGCTGTCCCTGTTTTTTGGACGGCTCAATAACCATGTCAGGGGGATTGATCCCTCCCTGGAACCCTACCCACACCCAAAAATGAGATGGAACAGCCTCAGTGACAAAAACACCTCCAGCAGGACACCCAGGGCCGTCCCTGTTTTTTGGACGGCTCAATAACCATGTCAGGGGGATTGATCCCTCCCTGGAACCCTACCCACACCCAAAAATCAGATGGAACAGCTTTGGAATTCCAATATTTGGGGCAGAGAAATCCCAAACAGTGACAGACACAACCACAGCCCCTGCAAGGCTCCCTCAGGACAATTTCCAGCTCAAAATCCACAAATTCTCGGCCACAGAGGAAGAGAAACGCCACAAGAACCCCTCCAGACATAAACCAAGGATGCAAATGATCCAGAAAGATAAATTTATCCTCACACTCCCTCAACCTGTCTGGGGCAGTCGCGGGTTTGAGTCATGGCACAGACATTTTTCCTTCAGAGCCTGAGCCTGGGTTGTATTTCTCCCTTCCTCCCCACATTCCAGGGAGATTTTAGAAAATAAAAATTCATTTAATACTCATGGACAAGCTGAGAGAAAAAACCCATGTTTTTCCTCTGGAGGAGCCATTCGGTTTTGGGAATTTTTAGTCCTAGGGAAGCTTTACGTCTCAAAACAGCTTTTTCCTCGAGGGTAAATATGTAAAGACATTTTTTTTCCCAATTTTTTCTTGTAGACAAGGGTTATTCAGTTAAAGAACTGCACCATGTAAATGAAAAATGAGGGAATTCTGCATGGGAAGGAAAACCTTGACACCAAACACCAACAGCTGGCACAAAGTGCTGTGTCTCCAGGGGAGAAAAAAACCCTGGATTTAAAACTTGGGAAAAATTTGGATTATTTTCGATGATTTGATAATAAGTGAGTTTCATTTCTCTTCATACTCTGCACAATCTGGCTTTATTTTCTTTTTTTTCAGACTACCAGCATGGAAAACTTCGTACCTGACATAGTTCTGGGACAAATAATTTCAAGTTTCCTTGTTTCTAGTTGAGAGATAAGGAATTTCCAGGAATAAAAGTGAAGTTCTGCATCTCAGGTCACACAGACACAAATGAATCCGGGGAAAATTGGAGTGAGGGAAGGGACAGAGGAGCAAATCAGCCTGCCCACCACAAATTACCTCTAATTCTTCATCTGACAACACAAAATATCTCTGAACTTTGGAAACGAGCACGCCTGGGTGTGGAGTTAACCCAAATAAACTCATTTTACAGCAAGAACAAAACTCCCCAACCAGCAGCCTATTAATATCCAATGAATGAGCTGCTATTTTTGGAAAAGGATACAGAATATTTAAAAGAAAAAACAAAAAAAAACCCCAACAAATCTCTATTTCAGTCATCACCAACGCACTGCTCCTGACCCGGGGAAGCGAACATCAGATTTTGGAAGCCTCAAATAGACTCTGTCAAGTTTCTGATTTGGGAATTATGCAGGGAAAGTGTCTGGAGAAAATAATAATTAAAAAAAAAGGAGCACAACTGTAGCGGCCTCACCGAGAATAGCTCCCGACGTGCTGCGTTCCCAGCTCCCTGGGGGAAGGCAGGGGAGGAAGGAAGGAAGGAAGGAAGGGAAGTAATTGCTGTTTAATTATCTCGTGCAAACATCGGCTGACGCTGCCAATAAACGAGCCAGCCCGGGTGGAGCTCCCAGCCTCTGGAGCTCCTGGAACCAGGGATGCAGGAAAATCAAAATTCCCAGTTCAGGCTGCAGGTCCCAGTCAGAGCCCAAAATCCCAACCCATTTATCACCCCCACCTCCCATTCCCAGCCCCTGGGCTCTCCCATCAGCGGGAAACACCTGAGTGCAATAAAATCCCTAAATTCTGCAGCTCCCCCGTCCCTCCTGCCCCGTTATAACCTCGACAATTCCACCCCTGATTTCTGCAGCTCCCCCATCCCTCCTGCCCCGTTATAACCTCGACAATTCCATCCCTCCTGCCCGGTTATAACCTCGACAATTCCATCCC
>VYZT01028014.1:5498-16492 GCA_013400735.1 Pomatostomus ruficeps | reverse complement strand
TGCAGGGGATGACGGAATTGAGCCCAAGTCTGTCCCCCCTTTTAGAGGCTCCGTTTCCATCTTTGGGGGCCTGGGCCAACGAGGTGTCCTTGAGTGCAGCCTGGAGAGGATTTGTTGTGTCTGAGCAGGGTGGGAGAACAGGAGCTCCCAGCACGTGGGGAGTGGGAGAGTTCCACACTAAAGCAGGGCAGGGGCTGGGAAACAGAAAAGCTGAATCCTGAGGCATCAGAAATGTCCCACCCTGTCACCTCTCCTCCCTCCCCGTTCCCTGTCACACGTGGCCAATGCTCCTGTTGATTCCTGTCACCCTCAGCTGTTCCTCCTGAGCGAGCCCAGAGGCAGGAATATGATTAACTGGGAAATCGGATCCGTGTCCATTGATCTGCTGCTGCCTGCTGGCAGCAGCTGGGGAGGGAAAGTGTAAACTTCCTCATTTTTTCTGTCCCTCACTCCCGTCAGAAGCGCCTGAGCTGAGCAGTCGGGGGGAAAAGAACCGAAATGTCCTTTCCTGAGTCAGTGCTGTCCCTGCTGATGCGGTGAGATGTCACCAAACCCGACCGTGAGGAATTGCTCCCTGTACAGCAGCGAATTCAACCCAAACCCTCAAACCCTGCAGGTGCTGCTGGAACCCCCAGGATCACCCCAAAACCCACGGGCTGCACCCTTCCCCATCCTGCAGCGTCCATGAGGGGTTGGCAGTGCCGGAGTGCCCGAAATTCCCCCCTGGGCACCGGGAACAGAACCAGCAGAGCCCAGTTTGGCAGCTCAGGGGAAGCAGCTGTGGCACCTCTGGACTGGGATTTCTAAACAGGACTTCCCTCCCATTGCAGTCATTGAAATCCCATTAAAATTCATGGGAAAATTTATTCTGCTCTCTGAAAGCAGAGAATTTCTGAGTTTTCCAGTGGCAAAGTTCCCCAAAGGAGCTCGTGGCCCTCGTTGGTAAAATCTTTCTCCCGTTACAGCTGCTGGAAAATTGGCCAAATCGATTGCTTGTTATCAGGCAGGACATTTGCACTTTTCATCCATAGAATGTTGTCCAGCTCTTCCCAAATCTGAAAAAAAAGAAAAAAAAAAAAAAAAGAAAAAAAGAAAAAAAGAAAAAAGAAAAAAGAAAAAAAGAAAAGAAAAAAAGAAAAAAAAGGAAATAAAGGAAATAAAAAAGAAAAAAAGAAAAAGAAAAAAAATAATAAGAGGTTTTCTGTCACCAGAATTCTGCCTGGAGAATGGCAGCCAGCCCAAATCTGCATGAAATTCCAATTTAAATATGATATTTGAAGTGTGACAGGTACACAAAACACCACCTCCGAGGTCTTGTCCAAGAATCTGAACGGAACATTTTCCTGGGATTGAAAAAGGCTCGGTAATGCAGGACTGAGGCTCTGTTCGAAGGCCTTTGGAATAAGAAGCACATTCCCTGGAACTCCCTGGGGAATCCTGAAACAGCCGTTTCTGCATTTCTACAAATGTTATTTATAATGCAGAAGTATTTATACAAATATTATTTGTAATACAGAAGTATTATATAAATATTATTTATAATGTAGAAATAATAACATCTATTATTTATATACATAGGTAACATCATATAAATCATATTTATAACATTATTTATTAAATGTTAAAGGTTCTGGGTTTATGTGTTTGCTTGGACACTTTTTTCATGTTGCTGGAACATCAGAAAGACATGAAGAGCAGCCTGACCTCACAGGCCTGGGATGATCCTTGCCCAAGAGGAGGCATTTTCCCAACCTGAGTTGGGTTTTAAAATCCTGAATTTTTGGGGCCATCAGAGTAAAAGCTGATGGGAACAATAAATAATACAAGGTTTGAGTAGGGGAGCATTTGAGGTCATTTCCAGGTGTTTCTGTATCCAACTCCAACATTTTTCCAGTTCCTCATCTCCTTGCTAACACAAAAACGCTGAAGTTCGCTGTAAAATCTGCAAAAGCCACGAGCTGAGTGATCAGAGGACGGAAATAAATATTTTTGTCTGCGTTTAGGAGCTCGAATTGCCCCTGCAGCCACTGACAATCATCCCCCTGGCTGCTCCGTGCGTTGGCTGTGCCTGTGCTCGTTATCAATCCTGCTGGATTTCAAACCAGCCCCTGCAACAAAGGGAAGTAAATTGAAATTAGCATTATCTCAGCCTCTAATTAAAGGGGTATTAATTTTGCTTCGGTGAAAAGTTAAAGGGAAAAATCCCGTTCTTGGAGAAAAAACAAAGGAAAATGCGTTGTCACATTTTAGAGTCGAAGTTAATGATGAATTATGGATCATTTGAAATAAAGCAATACAAAAGTACGCACCAGGCCCGGATCCAAACTGGAAACGAATTTATGCCAAAGCTGATATTGACCCATCATTTATAGGGTCTGTTAAATTCCTCTTAGCCGGGGCTGCGAGTGGGAGATGATTTATTAAACAAAGCAATAGAAAATGCAATGAAATAGATTAAGTCTCTTTTTGAAATATTATTACCCATTAGATGGGGTAAATTGCAGTCTGTTTAAACATGAGATACCCCTCGGCAGAAACTGCAGCTCCCACCCAAACTGGGGGTGCCAATCTCCGTCTCTTAGGGTGAAAAATCGCGGTCGGGAGGAGAGATGGCACCGATGACTTTATTTATTTGGGGGCTTCAAATTAATCATCTTTAGGATATCTTAGCAATTGTAGCTCTTCCCTGCCTCCACCAGGAATCTGGATTTGATCAGATTGAGGTGCAGACATGAGGCAGCTCCTGTCCCACCCAGGAAATGTTTGGGGAGAGCCAGAGCTGGGCACACCTCGGAGCCTGGGGGTGAGAGGAGCCTCAGGGGATCCTTCCCACCCCTCCCAGCGCTCGCAGTCCTGTGCTGATGGAGGAAGTCCTGGAAACAAGAAAACTTTTCAGTTTTTTATTGTGCTTCTCTGGTCAGGCTTGGTTTGGGGGAAAGGAATCCCCTTCACCTTGGGGAAAGGAATTTTTTTAAGAGATTTGAGAAGATGAGCTGAACATCTCAGCAGCCTGGGAGCAGCACAGGAGATGCACAGAGAGAACAACCAGCAAGGGCCAGCAAGGAAATTCATGAACATCAGCTCCAAAAAATCCTCCTGGCACGGTGGGAGTCACCAATTCCGGGAAAAACTGATCAGAGAACCCAGCAATCAAGGCCTCATTAACATCAGCAGCAAAGCAGATCTGTGACCAACAGGAAACCAAATCCTCAGAACTGCAGAACTCAGAACCAATGGACACGGAACCGATGGATCTCTGGGGGTTTGACTGGATAAAGTTTGGGGGAATCGGGTACAATCCCTGGGCCAGGGAATGATTTTCTCTGCCCAGCCGGGCTGGGTGTGGGTGAAATGATTTCTGTGGCCCATCCTGGCCAGAGCCCCATCCTGGCCAGGAATAAAGCAACGCCTCCATTCTCTGACACTAAAATGGTGTTGGGGAGTTTTTATTTTTCCCGCTCCCTGCTGAGCTCTGAGGGAAAAGCTCCTGAGCATTTCCCACCCGGCCTTGCTGGATCTCAGCTCCCCAGCCCGCTGCTGCAAGCACAAGGATTCATTTCTTGCAATAAATCTCTGCTTGGGGCGTGAATGGTTTCGAGCCTTGCTTCTCCCTGTTCCAACAACGGTAATTCTGTTGTAATGACTCCTGTAAAGATATCCTCTGAATAGTGATGTTTTATCAGCTTTACTTTCGCCTGTTTTCCAGAATAATCCATTCTCTTATCTCCCTTTTCCTCCCCAGCCTTTGAACGTTTCTGAGCTTTACTGTTTGTGCATCTCATGGCCACGGGAAAAGCGGTGCTGCCTCTTTTTAAATTTATTCCTAATTAAAAGTCCCGTGGTGGTGGCAGTTTTCAAACCTGCCACGGCGTTTTTATAATCTGCTCAACACCTCCAAAGGTTTCTCTGCGCTGCAGCCTGGGAATTATGCAAATTCAGAGCAGGAAAAAAGCACTGCCTCGGTGTTGTTTAATCATAAAGCGACGACTGAAGAATTATTGTTGTTTTTATTATGGGAAAACCACATTACAGGATTTGCCAAGAGCAGGTGATGGCTCAGCGCGTTCTGCGATGGAGGAATTCTCCTGCTCGCAGTTGGCTTTGCAGGCAGATCAAATCACAGATTCTCTGCCACAAACACGCCTGGCCGGGGTCCAAAGCTGGGGCTGGGGTCAATAGAAGGGTTCTGTAATGGGCCTGGGATCAGCCCCTTTAAAATATAATTTACTGTCACCCTTTCCTGCCCTTTATTCCCATTTTTCCTGGCATTTCCCTGCCAGCTCTCACCCAGACCCGGGGCACACCCCGTACCCAAGGTGCTAAACGGGCACTCTGTTCTTTATAACCACCCCAAACTTCTCGTTTTGTGTCTCTGCAGTTAATTACCACTTGGACTGGGTTTTTCCAGCAGAGGGGAGGCAGGGGAGGAGAGCCTGGGCTGTGTTTGGGAATGCCAGGGCTGCCAGTGGAGAAGGATGGACAAGAAGAGAGGATTTTGTGTTCCTTGTGCAGCCAGAGCAGCCCCTGGAGCTTTCGTGGGAGCAGAAGCAAACTCAGTTGAGTGCCCGAGTGAGCAGCCTGGAGCCCGGCCCCGCAGCCGGCGATTCATGGATTTATGCATTTATGGAATATTTGCCTGCAGCAGGTGATTCATGGATTTATGCAATTATGGAATATTTGCCTGCAGCAGGTGATTCATGGATTTATGGATTTCTGGAATATTTGCTTTCCCTGGCCAGCCAGCCTGCAGCTGCCTTTGAGCTGCCAGCATTTCCGTGTCACTGCAGAGTCTGTTCCTGCTCCAATCCCTCACTCATTCTCACTCTGCTCTCTCTGATAACCGAGGGCCGGGCAGGATCCACTGCACCGAGCCTGGCTCGGGGTTCCCACAGCGTCTGCCACTGGCAGGTGGCTTTGGCCGTGTAAATCCTTTCTCTGCACATGCCCAGGTGGCCCCAAATTGCATGAACTCAGTTACCTGGTGCCTGTGTTCTCTTCGTGTCTCCTGTAACATCCAGAACTGGGCAATTCATCCCACCAGGAATCTTTCTTGGAGCTCAGGCCACCACACTAAGATGGTTTTGTTTCTCTGGGATAGAGCTGATTTGGGGACAGCCGGGGACAGCGGATCACTCGTGTCTCCAGACATCAGAGCTGACCTGGGGCTCTGCCTTTCCCGGCATTTCCCTCGATCAGAAATAGAGGGAAAGATGAGGAGTGGGATCAGTGCGAGGGAGGGCAGGGTCTGGGTGAGCTCCCAGCGGCAGAGGGCTGAGCTGAGAGCGTGAATTTTAACCAGACAGCACTGAGGGATGAGCTCTCCTTCCAACCCCTGGTGATGGAGCCAAGGATTGTCCCTGGGGGTACCTGAGTGACCCCTGGGCTCTAAAGCTGAATAAATCGCTGAATTCTGTGGGTCCTGCCCGTGAAATGCAGTTCATGGTTCTGGCTGCACCACCCCAAACCCAAGGGAAGCTGTGAAGGGATTTCTGTACAGGGATTTCTGTGCAGGGATTCCATGCAAGGATTTCTGTGCAGGGATTCAGTGCAGGGATTTCTGTGCAGGGATTTCTGTGCAGGGATTTCTGTGCAGAAATTTCTGTGCAGGAATTTCTGTGCAGCTCTGGGTTCTGTCCCAGCAGTTCTGGGTTCCAAGCTTGCTGCAGTCCTGAGCTCGTTGCTGCCTGTGAGTTCCATGTGCCCTGAGTAAAAAACCTTTAAAATGCACATTTAGGAAAGTTTTCTCCAGCTGAGCTGCAACCCTTCCCAGTCTCTTTTGGAGCTGCGATTTGTGCCGGGTTACATCAGCTACACCGATGGCAAAGTGAATTCTGGGTGTGGGTGTACAGGATAAAACACACGTGTGTCCATCCTGCTGGAATCGGGAATGAATTCTGAATATCTGATTTTCAACGCCACACTTGCCACACATCCTGCTGGACACTGGAATGACTCCTGAATATCTGATTTTCAATGCCACACATCGTGCTGGACACTGGAATGACTCCTGAATATTTGATTTTTCAATGCCACACTTGCCCCAGCCTCGTCACAGCTTGCAAGTACCCGATGGCAGGTACCCCTTTCCACACCAGAATAATTCTTGTATAACTGAGCAACACCTTTGTTGTAAAATATACCGAGTTTAAATTGTTTTTTCCTTTAGCATAACTTATGAAGGCTGCTTAGCAGGTATTTACAGCAGCCTCAATAAATCCAGGCTGCAGCTTCAAACACAGCCCACGGTACCTCCCCGAGACGTAACCCAAAACTGTCAGGAAGCGTCAGCTTTAAACAAATAACTCCCCACAACACCACACTAAATAAAGATCATGACAATCCGACGCTGCTCTTCAAACTCGAGATGTTTGGACACGAGGGAATTGATTTTTTTCTTCTTTAAAAGAAGAAGGTCGGGCAGAAAAGCAGCGTTCAGAGGTCAGCCCATGCACAGCCCTCCGGCAGATTTTGCTACATCTTGAAATTTCTCTACGGAGCAAACATTACGAGCATTTATCTTGTCCTGCGAAGAGGGGAGCAGGAAAGATGATGCAGCAGCTAAGTTTGGGTGAAACAAAACCAGGAAATAACCCCCCAAAACTGCAAAGTTACCCTGGGTTAATTTAGTGATAAAGCCTGGGGTCATTGCATTTCTTACTGATAATTTATATTTTTTAACTTATAATTTATGTTATTTTTTCAGTGTCATCATCTCCTAGATTTATTTTCACAAACACACAGCTGCTGCTTGCCAGGGGAGGGAGGTGTTGAGAGAAATGTGCTGCCTTGGGAGATCCAGCTTGAAGAAGGAAGGAAGGGAAGGGTCATTCTCTAGGAATGTGGATTTGGAAAAAATGTGAAAATTCCTCATTGGAGGACCTGAGAAATATTTGCTGTCTGGGAAAAAAACCCATCCCCAACAAATTAAATCCACCCCCGAAAGGACAGGATTTAATGCTCTGATAACAATAAAATTCTGGTTCAGTGGTAATGATAACGTTGATTTCAAAGGTCTCCTCTTTCCTCCTACCTCTTTTTACTTTGATTCATCAATTTTGGCTCTGTAAAGATTTGGGAGAGGCCTTTTTTTCCATTTTAAATGCATTTAGCTGGAAAGTGAAAATCCACTTTGCAGTGCTGCTCAAAGGCAGGAAAGGGGAAGGCAAGAGGTGCCCTGCGCCGCTCAGGCTCACAGGAACAACCTCTGGAGTTCTGCCTGGAAAGGTCCCCCTTGCACACTCACTCAGCATTTCCACTGAATTATCAGCCAGGATTGAGTGAATACATTCCCTCCCTGGCACCCCTCCCTTCCCAGGCAGTGCCGACCCCAGGAGGTGAGACCTAAAACTCAATTTCGCGTGCTCCGCTCGCATTATCTGAGCCCACGCCTTCGTTCAGCGGGAGCTCGGAGGTGAAACTTCCATAAAACCCCAAAAAAGGGGGATTTTCTCATGCAGAACAGCTGTTCCCCTTCACCTGTGCCTCCAGGAGCAGGGCCATTTTATAAATAGTTTGCAATTCAGCAATTAAGCGAGATATCTCAGCAGCAGGCGAACGCTGCAGCAGCCCGTGTGATTGCCTTGATGGAGTTCAAACCCTCCTCATTCCTCTCTTTTATCCACCAAGCTGGAATTACATCCCTGCTTCTTGATGCTGAATGCAAATTTAATTCTGTGCTTTGTCCCATTTCCCCTCTGAGATCAGATTTCTCCCTGCTGGGCGAGGTTGGGGTAACGATTCGCGGTGAACCACGGCTTCGGATATCACTGCCCCTGGGAAAATGCATCTCAGAGGGGAAGAAATACGGAAATATCAGAAATTGTGAAGCTCATTATTGTGAGACAAGGTAAATAATTAGTGTCTGAGGTAAACGATTATTGTCTGAGATAAATAATTTGTGCCATAGGTAAATAATTAGTGTTTAGGTAAATAATTATTGTTCAGGTAAATAATTAGTGTTTTAGGTAAATAATTAGCGATTAGGTAAATAATTAGTGTTCAGGTAAATAATTAGTGATTAGGTAAATAATTAGTGATTAGGTGAATAATTAGTGTCCTGCCCTCTGCCACGACAAGGTGTGGATCAGAGGAACTTGTCCTGCTACAGCCAAACCCAGCTGTTCCAGCATCACCCGGACACCCAGCGGGGAGGAACAGGTTCCAGCCCGTGCTGATATTTGGTTTTTATTCCCCTGGCTCTGCAGAAAAGAAAATAAAATATTTCAGCTGGCTGGAATTCCTGCTGGGTCATAACAGGGGTGTCAGCTGGGCTGGTGTCTCCCAGAAGAGACAGAAGGGAGAAATAAAAGGTGCAGAGCTGTGATTGGGACAGTCGGAAATCGCTGCCCTGCCCTCCGGGGAGCTGGGCACCGACCCGGGGCTGGGTTCCGAGGGTTCCCCGCTCCCCAGGCGAGCTGGGGCTGTGCTGAGGATGCTCCTGCTGAGTAACTGGAACATGATCTTGATGCCTCAAAATTCAGCTTTTATATCTTTCCCCACAGCACAGAAGGTTCATTATCTGACATTATTCATTTTCCCTTGTGCCTGCGTGCACCTTGCTTGTTCAATAAACAGCTTTTTTTCACTTTCCTCCAAGATTTTCTTTTTGAACCTTGGCTGAGGGGAGGGGCTGAGACACCTTTTCCGGAGTCTCCTCCCAAATTTGTCCCAAACCGGGACACTGAAACAAGGTCTGGGGAGCCTGAAATGGGTGTTCCAAACCCAGAGTCCTGCATGGGTGTAAAATATCTCATCTGGGCAACAAAACAGGCAGAGCTCTTCACCTGTGAGTTTTTCACCGTCCACGATTCCCACTGCGCTGGGTTTTTACCCACAGTGACTGCAGGAGCCTCCTGAGCCTCGGGAAATCAGTCTGAGCCACTGCCTGGGCCTCAGGGAGAGATCACTTCCTTCTCAAAGAACCCTCGTTAGTTCGAGAACTGAAATTTTTCATGTTTTTCTAAAACTGAAATTTTTCATGTTTTTCTAAAACTGAAATTTTTAATTTTTTTTCGGAAACTGAAATTTTTGGTGTTTTTGTAAAACTGAATTTTTAATGTTTTTCGAAAACGGAAATTTTAGAAATGAAATTTTAGAAATGAAATTTCTTCCACCCTAAAAAAAAAAAAGAAGGAAAAGCAAAAGCTGCAGAGCTCTGGGTCCGTCATTGTCAGAGCTGAGAACTCCCAAACCACGGCGCCGTGGGAATGGAGAGACGAGACTCGTAACTATTTATAATTATTTAATTGGGACTCTTCAGTTAATGCTGCATTAACACTTTGCATAATCGAATCTCTGCCTCGCTGGAGTGCTATTTTAAGGTCGGAAATTTCGCGTCGCAATTTGCGGGCTAAAGAATTTTGATTGTAATGATAGGGCAGAGGCTGGCGGGGAGAGGCGGCACGAGACGGGAATGCAGAGCCGCGATTTCCCTCGCTGGCCGCAGCTTCTCGCTTCCCCAGAACAAGGAACCTGCAATTAGATTAATCCAACCATTGATTCCAAAAGGTTCAATGATTAAAAACAACTGCACAGCACCAACATTCGGAAAAAGAATCAAACGCTATTTATGCACCAGTGGCTTTGTTCAAAACAGGGAGAGAAAAAAATCCCGTTCAAGCCAGAGGAATGAGCCCAAAGTTTAATTTATATAAATTGCAGCCACCTGCTCATTCCATTTCCAAAAGAAAGGTTTTCCTGCGTGCTCTAAATCAATTCCTCCAGCTGAAGGAATCTCTGGGAGTCTCCCTCACTCAATCTTCCAGCCGAGGTCGCCAAACTTTCCCCTTGAGCTGCAGAGATTATTAGGAAATTAGGAAGTGTTTCCCTCCAACCACCCAAGCTGCCTCCAGACAACCAGATTCCTTTATGCATTCACTGCAACAACACATAAAAAGGAATAAAACAGGGAATCCCACTGCTCTGGTAAAATATTTTCCCTCCACTAGGTCATTTCTGCCTCCAACAAGAAGTTGGTCTGGTTTGGAGCTGTTTCAGGTCATTAGAATATTTGGTGTTTAATTACTGAGCCAAATTCATCCCTTGTGGATGCCACGGACATGCAGGGAAAAGGAGCTGCTGATCTTCACGACGTCTTCAGAAGTATTTTTGAAATATTTCCTAAAAATATTTTAAATATTTTAAATATGTATTTTAAATATTTGAAATCTGCTGTCTTGGAGGGATCACTGGCAGCAGGATATATTTGGGAGCTGAAGAATGCTGGGCTGGGACTGACAAATTTGGACATTTTCCTGTCACTTCCAGCTCTAACTCACTGTAACAGAAGGGGAAAGGAGCAGGATTGGGTTTACAAGGCCCTGCTATTTTCTGTCAGTTGATATTCTCCGTTTCTGCTGCTCATGACTTGGATTTTTTCAGTGTTTAGATGTTTTATTCCTTAAATAATGAAACAGGGCCCCACTGCCCAGAGCTCTCACAAGGTAAAGCAGAGCTGGCAGGGTGAGCGGGGTTATTTCCTGCTCAGCTCAAATCCCTGGCATCAGGATGGTGCAAAATACACCGAGTTTAAAATGTTTTTAACTCCAATCAGTGTTCCCAATCCCAGAATGAGCTGGGGGAGCCTGATGAGCTCAGCATCTCCCCAGGCCGGGAGCAGCACAGGAGATGCACAGAGAGAACAACCAGCAAGGGCCAGCAAGGAAATTCATGAACATCAGCTCCAAAAAATATCCCTGGCACGGTGGGAGCCACCAATTCCGGGAAAAACTGATCAGAGAACCCAGCAATCAAGGCCTCATTAACATCAGCAGCAAAGCAGATCTGTGACCAACAGGAAACCAAATCCTCAGAACTGCAGAACTCGGAACCAATGGACACGGAACCGATGGATCTCTGGGGGTTTGACTGGATAAAGTTTGGGGGAATCGGGTACAATCCCTGGGCCATGGAATGATTTTCTCTGCCCAGCCGGGCTGGGTGTGGGTGAAATGATTTCTGTGGCCCATCCTGGCCAGGAATAAAGCAACGCCTCC
>VYZT01028010.1:1743-40159 GCA_013400735.1 Pomatostomus ruficeps | reverse complement strand
ATTTTTTTTAATTTTATTTTTCTCACCAGGACACCCTCTTACATTTACTTAATTTTCCACAGCAACCAATTTTCCACAAACAACCCCTAGATAAATAATTAGGCCCAAGTTTGAAGACTTGCAATAAAGATGTTTCTCCTTTCTTTCTATAGCAGAGAAAGATGAAATCACAGCTTACTTGGTTTTTTGGGGCTTTTTTTGTTTTGTTTTTGGTTTTTTGTTTGTTTGTTGTGATTTAAGCAAAGTAGAGGAGAATATTGAAGAGAAGGGAAAGAGGGACAGAGGGACAGAGGCCTTCACCTTTCCACTCTTCTTTATGCTGGGAACCACACAACCTCTTCTTCATTACCAGTAACATTGGGTGCCTGTCTCTGATTTATGAAGGGAGAGGACAGAGAAGCAAAGGTCAGAGCAAAGACCATGAAGGAACTTCTCACTGCTGCTAGGAGTGTTTTAGATCAGTCTTGATTTGGGGGAAGAGTCTGATTGCTGCAGGAAGGAGATATTGATAGAATTGTTTCAAAGACATCCTGAAAACACAGCACCTTCTTCCCACAGTGGCAGCAGAATGTAGTCAGTAGGCAAGTTCTCTCCAGTCTCTCTGCTGTATCAGTAACCTTTCTGGGTTATGGCTCACACCCCCTTTTCAGATTGAATGCTCTGAAAAAGTCAGGCAAAACTTCACCACAGATCATCTAATATTTGATACTTCTGGGAGCCTGACTAAAGACTCACAGCTGTTGCTTTTCTTTCCTTTTCCTAAAGGAGGATTTGTAATATTTATTTGGTCAGAAACCTTGGAAATGCTAAACTAATTACTAAAAGTCTTGTTTGTTGAACTGATGGCTTTTAAGTCAGTCTGATGAATTTTGTGAGCCTCAATCACTATTTTAGATTTGCATTTCAGAAGAATTATGACTATAAATTAATTCAATCCCATTACTTTCTTACACTATAGACTCATCAAATAAGTTGAATATTTTAAAATGTCAGCCTCATGTCATAGCACTAAATACAGAGATATGTCCCTTAACTTTCACATCAGCCACTGCATTTCAATGTATGTGATGGGAACACACAAATAAAGTTAATTTAGCTTGGAATTCAGTTTAAGACATTTCAATTCTGCCATCCACTTACATTCATACACCTGTGTGCTATGTCTAAACTCCTACTGTAGCTGTCAGTCTGCCTGATGGAGCCCAGAAAACGGTTAGGCTGAAAAGCCACAAAAAGCTCATTTTATTTACCTTAGAGTGGGTGAGTAGTGGCATGTGGCTTACCCAAATGTATCCCACATTCAGCCTCCTCCAGATCTAGTGTCAATATGTCATTCCCTTGGAAGTGTCCTGGAAATGCTCCTAGAGCCTCTAAAACAGCTTTAGACACCTATCCCCATATAATGGAATCAAGCCTTAGGTTTATTTTAACATCAGTTAAATTGCTTTCTGTCCTGAGAACAAGGAGAATTAAAAAAGGAAAAAACTGACATGCAGCTTTTTAGAACCTAGATGCTTAAACTGAATTTGATGTCCACAGATAGATTATACACAAAGAGGTAAGCATTTTCAGGGCAGATTCAAAATACAATATTAAATAAGATACTAAAAGCAAACTTAAATGACTAAGTAGGTGGCCCATATTATAACTAGCAATACGACTTGGTTGTTTAGAATTCTGTGAGAGGAAACAATTTTAAAAAAGAATCTATAAAAATCTGAAAAAATGAAAAGCCACTGTTTGGAAAATGAGTGAAAGTCATATTAGTTCTTTGTCTTTGTCATCCATTTTTTTCTAGCACTGTGAAGAAAATTATCTATCCTTGACTTAAATATCTATTATACAGAATTAACTTTACCTGTATTTTCTTCTTCTCCTACATTTGCTAAAGAGGCAGCTGGTAAGCCACTTCTTCCATTCTATTGCAAGGTTTTTGGAGTTTTTCTAAGATGGATGAAGTGAGAAGTTAGAGAGACAAACTACTGCCTATTCTTTAACAAAATAGAAACTATGATTTTTACTATGAGCAATGCATAGTAATGCAACCTGACTGTTAGGAGTTTCCTCTCTTAAATTACTGCTGCAAAACCAAACATCACAGTCATATTTTACTATTTTGCAGAAATGAATCTGAAGTGTTACTTTTTTGGTCAGAATTATGAATTTAGTTGTGACAAGAAGAACCCTGACAATCAAAGGGCAAGAAATCTAGTTTGCTGAAAGCATTCTTAGGGAAAAATAAACATGTAATAAAATAATGGAAGCAATAGTCAAACTAAGTTATTTGTTACATTGCTGTATTTCAGCAAATATCTCAACCACAAAAAATGAGCAATAAAAGAAACTTCATATCACATAAAAGGTTTTTCTTTATATCTTTCTTAAAGTATTATTTGAGCCACTTCCCTAAGTTCATAGCTGTTAAAATGCAATATTAACAATGCCTTCTGCTCACTCAAATACACCAATTTCTTCTTCTTTTCCAGTATCAACATTCTTCTCCTATTCTGTGTAAGTATAGGCATTTGATATTTCCCCCTCAGTAAAAATTAATATATCCTTTTATTAAGTGTTACATAAAGGAAGTATCTGGACTAACCTGTTCAGTTCTAGCCCATCAAGACTCTTCACTTATTCATGACGCCACCCACTGTAAAGATCTTATTGCTCCTTTTTCTACTCATCACCATGCTTGTTTGCTTGTTTTTCATTGTTGAGTTCTCACTCAGCCAAGCAAATAGCAAACACACATTGGATTTTAGCTTTATGCATAGATTAAACCAAATCCACAATGAGAAGAGGTACCCTGCACTCACCTGCTTATCTCCTCAGCATTAGATGTTTGTTTTGTCCTAAAACATGTGGATGGTGTTTATCATGTGCAATGAAGGTGCTAATGCCTGACAGCTGACCTGCTGCAATGTCAGAAGGACAGGGGAGTGGAGAACGAGTGGATTTCCATCTCCTGACTTTCAACAAGCATTAACTTCAAGAAAATCCCACGTTTATTTCTAGGAGCAACTGGTTTTGCCATCTGTAAAGGACACTTAATGTAAACTCCAGCTACCCAACCTGTATAAATTCCTAATGTTTGCCTGAAGGCTTTTTCTACTCACCAAGCCTCACTAAGTTGCAGTCAAAAATTTCATGGCTATCTGACTGACCTACCAAGCTTGCATTTGAAAAGGAGATGGAGCTAACATAAGAAAACATCTCAATAAGAGCCAGATTCCTTGTGACAGTTACCATCTTCACAAAAGGATAAACCTTGGAAAAAGCTCAGGCAAGCTTACAAATGGAGTGTAAAAATAACAAAGGCACTGTAATTCACCCCCTGTGCTCTCTATAAACCAAATGAACACAAAGGCAGGGACCAAGGAAAGTCCAGCTCATGTGTTGATAAAGGTTCTCCTGAACATGCACACCACTTTGAGAGGCTGTCAGAATTGTTCTCTTGGAACCATAGATTTGTTAAGTTTGGAAAAGACCTCTAGGACCCTGGAGTTCAACTGACCTTGGCACTCCCACAGTCACCATTGTGCAGCCGTTTCCTCTCGTCCTGTCACTCGCTACCTGCGAGAATGAGTGGTGACACTGTCTTAAAGGAATTAATAGAACAACAGGCCCTTCTGAGACTTCTTTCTGAGTATTGCTAGCTTATTTGGTATTCTTTGAGAAAGTTTATTTCTTTTATCCATTGTCAGATTCCTTTGTCAGTAATACACATAAACATAATCAAGGATCTCACACAGATCTAGGGAACACCATGTTTTTGAACTTTTAGGACAAACTGTTTTAAGACTTCATTTTCAGATACTTTCTCCCTTTTCTTTTGTTTTTGGGTTTTTTGATTAGGTTTTTTGTTTTATTTTGTTTTTTATTTTCATTGAGATTTGATATGTAGTTGTTATATTAACTTACTCTTTTCTTAAGCTAATCATTGGTAAAAACTTTATAAAGAAACAAAAATATTTATAAGCATATATGGCCAGGATAAAAGCCCCTCCTAGAGTAAGACAGATTTCAAAAATGTTTGGTACCCAGAAATAGCAATTCCCATTTGTAAACATGTTTTACATTATTCAAGATGATGAAGAAATGATGCTTCCATCAGGTTTATGAAAAATTGATTCTATTTCTTTTCTTTGCTCCCTGATTCCTTCAGTAAACCAGAGATTTCCTTATACATTCTCTATTCAGGATTTATGATAATTAATTAAACAATTGTGCATACGTGAAATATGTAAAAATAGATGTTCTTCTTAAATTGAATTGGTAATTGAACAAGTTCCTTCTGTGGATGGTTAGCCTCCATGACCAAGAGAGAAAGAGAGAAAAAAAGAGAGAAAGAGAGAAAGAGAGAAAGAGAGAAAGAGAGAAAGAGAGAAAGAGAGAAAGAGAGAAAGAGAGAAAGAGAGAAAGAGAGAAAGAGAGAAAGAGAGAAAGAGAGAAAGAGAGAAAGAGAGAAAGAGAGAAAGAGAGAAAGAGAGAAAGAGAGAAAAAAAGAAAGAAGGAAGGAAGGAAGGGAAAGAAAAATAAAAAAACGAAAGAAAAGACTAAGGGAGTTTTCACTAAAAATTAATTGCACATGCTATTTTAAACTTCTCATTTATTATTTCAGGTTTATTTCAAAAAATAACTATGTGTTGATAACAATGCATCATTCATATAACTGCAATTATTTTAACTAACTGTACAGAAATTAACAATTAAATAGTTACATTGGTGAAGCCATAATTGACATGATTTGACAGAATTAGGTCTTTAAAATTACAGACAACCAATACTTTGTATTTGAAGATGAACACATCCTATCAAACAAAATAAGTTCATGCTATCTAAACCTAAAATTAATTTTCACATAATGAAGATAAAGAACTATTTTTTCACAAATTCAACAAGGATAATTTGGAAGCAGTTTTAATTGACAATTTTTTTGAGACTATTAATATTCCTTTATTTAAAATATCTCTATGGCATTATATTTTATTTCTGTCAAATAAAAAATAATTTTATTTCTGTCAAATAAAAAAATATATACTAACTGAACTATATGGCAAGAAACTTATGTGATTCAACAACATAATATCTGTATGTGTGGATGCATGCACATGTCTGTGTAAATATAAAAACAGAAAATAAAACTGCTGTGAATTTGAATAGAGATATTTTAAATACGACTAGGCAGCAAAAATTAAAGCTGACTTTAAAAATGAATTAGAAATACTGCTATATTTGAAACTTTGACCTTTACATGTGCAAGGCCATAGCAAGAGTAATGAAGTTAAATGCAAGAATAGACAATAATTTTCCTTCCTTCCTTCCTTCCTTCCTTCCTTCCTTTCTTCCTTCATCCCTTCCTCTATNAAGTCAGAAAGCTGTTTCCTTCCTTCCTTCCTTCCTTCCTTCCTTCCTTCCTTCCTTCCTTCCTTCCTTCCTTCCATTCATCCATCAGAAAATTCTGTACACTTGACTCTATTTCAATCTTTACCTCTTTGTCTCAAGTGCTGTACTGTGTGTTACTAATAGAAACAGTTAAAGATACTGAAGCAGATGCTCAGGTTTTTTACCAACTGGGGATGAAAATAGATTTGAACCATCTCCATAGATGCTGTTATCCCCTGTTTGAACCTTGCTGTCATCTGAATTTGAATCATCAAAGCTGAATATCACTGAATTAATTATAGGCAGTATTTTTATGGCTAATAAGTACCTAATGAATTTATTTTAAGTATATTAAAGATGGAGAAGCTTTTTCATCTCTAATACAATTTTCAATGCTTTATTTAAAGTTCTATTGTTATCTCTGTCTGTATCTGATGGATTCTTTATAGACACTCGTGTTTCTGACCAAAACTTAGTTGTTTGTATGCCCTTCTCTCCACTAAATATTACAGCTTAACAAAGCAATTAATGTTCATAAACATTAAACACATAAACATTAAAGTTCCTAAATAAAAATCATGACTGGATGGCCAGGTCCAGAGAGTCATGGTGAATAGTGTTACATCCAGATGTTGGCCATCACTAGTGGGATTCCCCAAGGTTCATTACTGGGACCTGTTCTGTTTTTATTTTTATTGATGGTTTAGAAGAGGGCATTGAGTGTACCCTCAGTAATTTTGCAGATGACTGAGCTGGGCAGGAATGTTGATCTGCTGGATGGCACAAAGGCTCTGGAGAGAGATTGGGACAAGCTGGATTGATGGGCTGGGGCCAACAGCATGAGGTGAAATAAGGCAAAGTGACAGGTCCTGCACTTTGGTCACAACAGTCCCAGGCAGCACTACAGGATGGGGAAAGAGTGGTTCAAGGGCAGCCCAGCAGAAAAGGTCTTGGGGTTCTGGTCAACAGCACCTGAACAAATGCTCAGGTGACCAAGAAGACCAGTGACATCCTAGTCTTTATTAGGAATAATGTGCCCAGCAGGACCAGGGCAGTGATTGTCCACCTGTACTCAGCACTGCTGAGGCCAATCCTGTGTCCAGTTTTGGGCTCATCAATTCAAGAAAGACTTTGAGGGGCTGGAGCAAGTCCAGGAAAGGGCAACAGAGCTGGTGAAAAGTCTGGAGAGTGAGTCATATGAGGAGTGGCAGAGTGAGCTGGGACTGTTTAGTTTAAAGAAGAGGAGGCTCAGGAGAGACCTTATCACTCTCTAAAACTACCCAAAAGGAGATTGTAGCCAGGTGGAGGCTGGCTTTTTCCCCCCAGCAACCAGTGACAGGACAAGAGGAAATGACTTCAAGCTGCATCAGGGGAAGTTCAGGTTGGAGATCAGGAAGAATTTCTTCACTGAAAGAGTGGTGAAGCATTGGAATGGAGTGCCCAGGGAAGTGGAGTCACCATCCCTGGAAGCATTCAAGAAACAACTGAATGTGGCCCTTAATGCCATGGGTTAGTTGATGTGGTGGTCCTTGTTAAAATGTTGAACTCCATGATCTTGGAGATCTTTTCCAACCCAAATGATTCTATTATTCTAAATCATGTCAATCTTCACAAAGACCTAACTACAGAACTCCAGTTTCACTGACCTATGCTGATATTATGTTGGGCATCTACTGGAGAAATTGTAATTGATGTTTTCAGGCAGGGAAGGAAAAGAACACATGAAGGAAATGTTCTCTTGACAGGAACAATACTTCTGCTATTTTTGAAACTTCAAAGGCAGAATTTTTGACAGAAACTTCTTATTACTTACTATTATACCAGGTGTGTGTATATTTATGTATACATATACATCATTTCTGGGAGATGGACTTGAATATATACATAAACTCCTAGTGCAGCTTATCTAGCAATATTCACTGCCCGTATATGATAAACAAGAGGTAACCCTGTGATGTGACATCCCTCTCTTCATCACAGGGGTGATGGCTGGGATCAGCCTGCAGACCCCATCCTCTACCACCGTCACCCATTCCCTTCCCATTCCTCAGGCGTGGCTCTAGGATGTGATTCTGACCAGCAGTGAATGCAGCCTGAGCCCAAGTGGAGCAGAGCAGTCAAAAGTGGCAGTTCTGGTGTGGGAAGCAGCTGCAGGGAACAAAACAGCAGCAAAACCAAGCCTAGAGCCCGGCACAACAGAGTGGCAGCGTGGTGCAACATGAACAATACAGCATTCAGGGGTTTGTCCATTGTTGTTTTGCATTGTTTTGGACTTGGGGATGGGGAAAGCCGGCTGTGGGAAGCTCCCACCAACTTGTCTTTGTCTGGGAAAAGGTGAGTGGTGCTGGGCACAGGTACCACCATCTTCTCCTTGTGTGGGGAAAGCCAGATGGCCCAAACTACAGGGAGTGCCACCATCTTGCCTTTGTCCTGGTGGCCACACAGAACTCTGTTGAGGTGATGAACACCTTCTTATTTGTTATTTGTAAAGCACCTTTTCATTTGTTATTAATATTGCTGTTATTACTGTGCATTTCTTACTCCACTGCTGTTTGCTTTCAGTAAATTGTTATCTCAACCCATAGTCTCTGCCTTTGTCCCACTCTTGCCAAAGGGGGCAGTGGGAAGGGGAGTGGTTTATTTGTCGGTCTAATTTTTGACTGATAGCAAATCACCACAGTAGTTTAAAGCAGATTAGAACATGCTCTTACCTACCTCTGGATTAAATAAAAATCCATGCAAAAAAAGGCATGAATACAGATTGAGATAATAAACATATTTTGAAGTATGTCTAAGTAGCTAAATTCAGCATTTATCTATACTTGCTGGAAAGCGCAACATCAGATAATTAAGGTTTTCTTCATATAAACAAAGGAGATTAATTATGGTAGTTTAAATAGCATTATGGAATAATTGACAAAAGTGTTTCCTTTTTCATGGCTAGTGTTACATACTTATCAGAAAATATTAATCTAAATATAACTAAGATTAAGGAGCTTAACTTGTAGGTTTTTGTGGGTTTCTTTTAAAGAGTACTGTCATCATCAGAAAAACCATGTTGAATATGCTATTGGAAAAATGGTGCGATATGAAATGTCTCACAGGTTATATAAAGAGCCCATAGAATAATGTTTTGATAAACACATTATTTAGTAAAAATCTCCTTCAACACACACAAGCCAGACAGCAATCTCCCCCTCCCTCCACCCAGGACAAAAAATCAAAACCAACCAATTGTTATCTCAACAACCAACCAACCAACCAACCAAACAAACAAACAAACAAAAAAAGTGGCAGACAGTAAACCTTTCCAGTTGTAGATAAAACAATTTCCACATTTTCCTTGCATCACTGGACTAGCTGCAATGTGTATTCCTTTTCTAGTCACTCAGTTGCTTTTCACTTTCGTTTTGACTCTTGCTATTGTGTATTAGTAACAAGACACCTTTTACAGATATCCAGAGACAGAGGAACACTGTAAAGGGCTGGAAAAATATCTCTGTCTAAACTGTATTAAAGATACAGAAAGAAGCTGAACACTTGTTGTAGAAAGCAGAACCAGAATCTAGTCCAGTTTCTGGTGATAAAACTTGATGAATCAGAAGGTTAAATACTTTTGGAAGACATCCGGCACCCAGCTCCTATTATCTAGTTAAGCCAGATGTAATTCTAGAGGATGTATGTAAAAATGCCGAAATTTCACCTTCTGTTTTCCTTCATGCAACCACTTTACTTTAAATAGCAAATTTTTTTACAGAGAAAAAGTTAAATCACTTAGTGAAATTCCCATAAAGTGAAATCTGAATGTAAAAAAGAAACTTTTTTCTCTAAGGTGATGATTCCAAGAGCAAAACCAGAATCAGAAAAAGGAACACATGACTTATTCATCCAGTCCCAAACACCTTATAAATTTTAGATTTTTTTATAAATTACTAAATGTATACAAAAGCAATTTTAATATGTTCAAGATATTAAATATCAATTTCTACTTAGGCATAAAACACTTCAGGGAAGGGAATGCCAGGAGGAGAAGAAAAAAGAACACAGTCAGAAAAAAATTTTCTTTGGCACAAAAGTCTCACTATTAAGAGCCTTGTTGCATATTTGGTCAATTAAAATGCAGTATATTAAAATATAGTACCTTATAACACATGCATAGAGCCCGCTGTCTTGTACCACTGTTGGTCGGAACCAAATGGAGTCTTCTTCTTTGCTCATTCTGGTTCCATCAAAAGCTATAGGTTCCTCAAAATCTCCAGGTCCGGAGCTTTTGTACCACATCAAACTAAGTCCAGCACTTTGGGCTAGGGAGTAATTAGCTCTAATATATCCATAAAAGAGTGCACACTTTATACGAACAGGTTCTCCCACTAAAACTTGATATTTCTTGTAATCCACAGACCAGTCAGTGCATCCATCAGCTACAAGAGAAGAGAAAATGACAAGAGATTGTCAAGGCTTTGGAAAGCACTATTCACACAGCAGTCTTTATTGTGGGAAAGTATTGCATTTGAGAAAAAGTCCATTGAGGGACTAGCAATATGATTTTATCGCTGAAAAATTAACTGCATTTTCATGATGGTTATGTCATATACTTGACTATAGCGGACAGAGCTATTAGGATATATATTGTTAAATGTTTTTAATTTCTGAGATAACTGATCAATTGCTCTTTTATCTTTTATGGAAGTCCAGCATGACCAGTTATAAAATAATGAAGTGAAATTAGTGCAACACAGAGGTTATGTGGCACACAGAGTGTAGCCATCTAAATTGCATCAATCAAATATCTTCAGGGTTACCATGTAAGTGAAAGTCTAAGAAAATATTAGGACAAGGAGCTGTGGTCTGAACCAAAAAGTGTGAAAGTTTGGGGTAGATTTGAAGGAGGAGAAGAAACTGTCTTTACGATAAGACCAGATGTAGAAAAAGATACTTCCAGGGAAATTACTATCAGTAATACTAATGCATTATTCAAGAACATGTTAAACATCTTAGTTGGAATTCCTGACTTTCCAGAACTACATTACAAATCATGCTTATTAATGTTTTCATTTCTTTTTCCTGTGGAATAACATCAGCCCTTACCAATACTCTCCCACAATAACTGTTCATCAGAAAGCAATACTAAACTTATTTGACATTCTGAACCCCAGTAACAACTTGAAACCCCAAGGCCAAAAAACCACCAATTTCATACCCTCTCCCCTGTATTTTTAGTTAAGAATACCAAAACAACAAAAGGAAAAGAGCTATTTTTTACAATGCTTTCCTTAACAAAAACTTATAGTTTTTTTTGAAGGAATCTCAACCATGAAAATTCACCATTAGGTTCATGCACTTAAAAACTCAGTGTCCAGTCTCAGCTAGTTACCTAGGCCCCAAGCCAGTCAGCAGAAAGCAATCAGTACCTCCAAGGGATAATTTATTTCATCTTAAAATTGCTGTCTATGTCTCATATAAATATTTTGTCTTTGAATTTGACACTTTATTAACTTTAAAAGCACTTAGGTAGACAGCTAGCTTAGAAAATCAACTTTCTCAAAGCTCAAGTTTCATCCTAGAACTGGTTGAATATGGACTTTAACAGAGAATTCAAACTACTGTGCAAGGTAAGGCAGTATTAGCACTTTAAACCTACACAATGTTTTGATCTGTTACCTGGGAGAAAAACATACTAGATAGTGATTTTTTTAGTCCTATATTTGGATAAGGCCACAGTACTCACTTTACATAGCAAAATAAGAAAGATTCAGACATCTTCACACATCTCTGTGTAAGCAATAACCTAAGTTGGTCCAACATAGAAAGATGGAGCAAAAAAAAACTACTAAAAACTTTAGAGTGAATTTGCATTGTGAACAGAATTCACACAAACAAATAGTTCATATATCTTTGGACTGTCTCCTCCTGCATTTACTTTTACAGCCAGGAAGGGACAATAATATGTCCCTGTTCCAATTTTCCTACATAACAGTTCCTAAAAATTAGTAACTGTTGTTGCAAGGCCCTAATAAGACTTAGTTGTACTCTTGCATAAATTGAAGTGAATGGAAACAAAGCTACACTATTAGCTTCCCCTTAGGATTAAAGAAAGTAACTTTCATTTATTTCAGAATTCAATTACATATTTTATCATTTCATTTTTACCTTTCAGAAAAAGCATTCTCTCTCTCCTGTGATTTTATTTCTCTCTGCTTCTAAATCCCAATGCCAAAAATGAATTAACAGCCACCTCTAAGCTGTGTTAATTTCATTATATAAGTTACCAGGTAATAGCTTCTTCATCATACTTTATCATCAAATTCTAATCTTGCTTTTCACTGCTTAATTTAGCTAGTACACTTTGGTTTACATTATTAGTCTGTTAGTTATGTCTTCTCTCTCAGGATATTACATTCTAATGGTTCCCATTTCCTTTAACTTGCAGAATCCATGAGAATATATAACACCAACTCTCTTTCAAGCCTTGTATTGGATGAAGGATTAACTATGCAGGGTAGATACCACTGACTTAATTTCAGCATCATATTTCTCATAAGGATCCTGGGGGTTCTGGTCAGTGTCAAGCTGAACATGAGCCAGCAGTGTCCTGGCAGTCAGGAGGGTCAAGCGTGTTCTGGGGGCATCAGGCCCAGCATCGCCAGCCAGGCCAGGGAGGGGATTGTCCCGCTCTGCTCTGCGCTGTGATGGCTTCACCTCCAGTGCTGGGGGCAGTTTTGGGTGCCACAACCCAAAAAAGACATTAAACTATTAGAGAGTGTCCAAAGGACGGCCATGAAGATGGTGATGGGACTGGAGAGGAAGCTGCATGAGGTCAGTTGTCTTGCTTAGCCTGGAGAAGAGGACACCAAGGGTGGACCTCATTGGGTTCTTCAACATCCTCATGAGGGGAAGCAAAAGAGCAGGTCCTGATTTCTTCACTCTTGTGACCAGTGACAGGACTTGAGGAAATGGCATGAATCTGTGTCAGCGGAAGTTTAGGTTGGATATCAGGAAACGGTTTTTTGGAGTGGTTGGGCACTGAACAGGCTCCCCAGGGCAGTGGTCACAGCACTAGCCTGACAGAGTTCAAGAAGTGTTTGGACAATGCTCTCAGGCACAGGGTGTGACTTTTGGGGTGTCCCATGCAGGGCCAGGAATTGGACTTGGATGATCTCATGGGTGCCTTCTAGCTGGGCATATTCTATGATTCTAGAAAAGCCTACTAGGGATCATCTGATCCATCTATCCACTGAACTGTTTGTTCATTTTTTTGGCACAAACCACATTAAAATGTCCCACCAGGTATCTTAAGAGAAGATCTACTTGTCCTGGCTTCAGCTGGGATACAGTTAATTTCTTCTCAGCAGCTGTTACAGTGCTGTGTTTTGGATTCAGAATGGTATTGATAACACACTTATGTTTTGGTTTTTGTTAAATTATGTTTATCCTATGTCAGACTCTTGATTACCATTATTGCAATTTAGCATTATTACTGTATTTTATTTTATTTTCAATTACTAAACAGTTCTTATCTCAACATACAAGCTTTACTTTGATTCTCCTTCCCATTCCACTGGGGAAGGAGGGCAAGAAGGAGGGATTGAGCAAGTGGCTGCATGGTTCTTAATTTTCAGCTGGGCTTAAACACCCACCAATACTCAAGCTATTATGAATACTTTCATGCTCATGTTATGGATTTATATTATATCTTTTATCTAGTGGTGTTTTTCAAGGGTCAATACTGGGTCCAGTGCTTTTTAACATCTTCAGTAATAGCCTGGATGATGGAGCAGAGTGTACCTTCAGCAAGCTTGAAAACTGAAAGGAGTGGCTGATACATCAGATTGTCATGCTGCTGTCTTGAGGGTCCTCAACAGGCTGGGAAAATGGGACATCATGAAGTTCAACAGGGAACCAAGTGGATGGACGTGAACCAGCTGGTCTGCATTAGTCAAAGTGTTGCCAGTAGGTTGAGGAAGGTGGTTTGTGCTCTCTATTCAGCACCAGTGAGCCCACACCTGGAGTGCTGTGTGCAGCTCTGAATACAAGAGATCTGTACAGACTGCAGAGTGTCCAACAAAGGCCCACAAAGCTGATTAAGGGACTGGAGCATCTCTGCTATGAGCACAGGCTGAGAGTTGAGACTGTTCAGCCTGGAGAAGGCTTAGGGGGGATCTTAGCAAAGAATACAAATGTCTGAAGGGAAGGGGCAAAAAGCCAGGCTCTTTCTACTGCTGCCCAGTAACAGGACAAGAGGCAATGGGCACATACTGAAACATAGCGGGTTCTTTCTGAACACCAGGGAACACTTTTTTTACTGTGAGGGTTACTTAAAATTCACACAGGTGTTCTACGGAGGTTGTGGATTCTGCACCCTTGGAGGTATTTAGAAGCCAGAGAGTCATAGAGCTTAAAAAATATTTCTAGGTGGCCCTGCCTGAGCCAGGATTTGGACCATATGACCTTCAGAGGTCTCTTTTGACCTCAACAATTCTGTAATTATGTGCTTTATTACAGTTACACTCAGTGATAATCTTAAGGAAATACGTCCTCTTCTCAAAGTGGTCTTTGAATGAACACGAGAATGTTTTTCTTCCTGCTCATAGAAATATTATACCAGTTAAACTGCCAACACTGACATTCAAGTCACTTAGATCTGTATTAACCTTATTACAGCTGGAAGGCTTAATACCTTAAAAATCTTCCAGGAAAATCCTCACACTACTGCTCAGCCAATGTGCTAATCTATGCAAAGGTGCTAATTCAATTTTGTCAGATATAAAAGAAGCTCATCATTTCCATCATAAGACACAGACATTCTTCTGTGATATTTTGTGGTAACTGATATTCCAGGAGATAACTGTTGATCTCTGCATAAAATGTTCCTTATTTCACAGTAACTGAGGAATATAAACAGAATTAAGACCACATAATGAAAAGAAATACAGACTGTCATGTCCTTAAAAACGATATTACTGTGAACACTCAGGTGATGATAGCATGCGTGCACTATAACCAACACTTTCTATGTACACTCTGCATGTGGTGTGTAGAGCACACGTGCATTTTTCAGTCTAGAAAAACTTGGATGTAACAAAAACTAATTAAAAGCCCAATTTCCAAATTCCTTGAAGAACATAAAGAAACATTTTAAATGACCCAAACATATATTCAGAGAATTCTTTTAATTTTTATATTGTCATTGCTACCTTAAAAATGCATATTAAACATGTGTGTTACTGGTGTTGTAAATAGACATAGAAAACAACAAAGGCTTAATGTTCATTCAGATTTTTTAATATTAAATAAATTGATTATTTCTATTCAGTTTCATATTGTCCATTTCTACTTTGGTTGGATTTTTTTTTCTTTTCTTAGTGCATAAGTAGGGTATTAACCAAAGAAATTATCTAATGATTCCTTTCTTAATTATGGCTACTACTGACACAAAACCAACCTACAATTATGGTGGTTCAAAACAACTAGGGAGAAAAATACATTCAATACTTTTCAATGTTTTTATTTATATCATCGCATCATCAAGAAAAGCATCTTTTATTTTATAAATTGGAAAATACTTGAATAATTCAACAGCTTTGAAATTTCAGAACTGCCTTCAAGAGAATGGTTGTAGTCCCTGATCTCTACTTTAATATGCTGCTGGTTATTGCTACACATAATAGCACAACACAGGGTCCAGGATAAATATCATTCACTCAGTTATTTCCTTGAGTGATATCAGCGCATGAAATAAAGCCCACTGCATCACTGTCCTAATAATGAGATTGTTCTGCTCAATAAACAAGCATCTTGCAGGCTGTACCTGCTGGAGAGGACCCAACACACAGAATATTTAACATTACTTAGAAAGTCTTCCCCTTAATTTTTTGGTATCATATGAATCATTTCCAAGGTAAAATTCAGTGCTGAAAAAGACAAAAATATAAAGCTAGTAACTCCTGAGTCCACTGCTATATCCTGGTCTCATTCAAAAGTTTCAATTCAATATATAGGTTTCAGGGTTAGAAAAAGTCTTCAAGTTTCCAATACAATGGTTAAAATCTGATTTCCAGACATCTAAACAAATTAGGTCTGACAGTTGAAAACATTTCTCCTAAAACATGTGTAACAGAAATAGCAAATTATCCTAATTTTTTCACTTAAAGATATTTAATTAAATTAAAATGAACAGACTTATTTTTTCCTGCTTATCTGTGTTTATAATTCTGTTCTTAATTTAATTTTCTACAAAGAGGATTATGCAATGTCACCGTGTCTTCTATTTATTTGTCAGCTACTTCGGGGTTTTTTAATAAAGTATTTGCAAAGCTGACAAAGGAGTGATAGCAGAAGTCACAAAAAATTTTGAAAAGTGGGTGTGTAAAGGAGAACACCAGATCTTGTTCCTAAAGCTGGGAAATTGTCAAGGAGGGCACTAGGGGATGCAGAAATAAGATGGCAGTATGTAGGGAGAGTAAATATGATGGGTAGAGAAATCAAACAAAGGATGTTGTATACATGTACATGATTTTTGGGTAGGGTGGAGAATAAGAGGTGTAAAAAGTCAGGAAAACAGACTCTCCTTAATTGCCTGCTCATAAAACAGCATTTCAAAAGTTCATGGGGAGATGCATAAGACTCAAGCTTATTTTCTTTAAAATAAGTTTCATAGTAATATTTTACCATCAAAATCACAAACTTGTTCTGGATTACCTCTCTTTACCCTGCTTGTTGCTTTCTGCTTTTTGCTTAGACTAGCTAGCATTAAAATAAAAAAAATAAAAATGAAGATTTTATACTTTATAGCACACCCATTACAGTGCCTGAGCCAATTAACTCTATGCAACATAACACATGGTATTCTAGTGTGGGCTCTCATTATGAAGACATGCAAAGATTGTCTATTTTTGGTTTGCGTATGCTTTTATTTGATATAAAAATAAGCTCTGACAGGAATGAAGAAGCAGACCTTAGAAACACAACACATTATGGAGATGAGAGAGAACATGGTCAGTTCTATTCTTAGACTGCTTCAATTTTGTTGTTTCAAAGTACTACCAGTATAAAATTGGAATAATGAAAAAGAAAAAGAATTAATATTAGTACTAATATTATCAAATGACCACGTCAGGTATTTTATACACAATTAAATTTCCTTTTGCACGGACTGCTATTATATCTTTGCATGTTGCTATACTGCACTTCTGTTGGATATAGCATTTTCATTTTGAAATGGCATTTTTCATTCTCTTGAAAACTCATGCAAAAATTATGTTTTAGGCTAAAAACATGTATTTTGTTCTCAGTCTAAAACTGTGTAGTGGCTGTTATGAAAGGGTGCCGGTAATGGAAAAAGATGATGAATGGCATTTCAGGGAAACAGGAAAATTATTTTGGATATCATCCATTAAAGAAGTTAGATCCTAAAAACTGCACTTTTCCCAACCTCAGTTAAGTTTTAAAAGGGGTAGATTTGATAGTTGAGGAATCTTGGCTAAGGCACTAGCTCATAGAAGAGGAATAATGAAAAAAGAAATGTACATCTTGCCATACATTAATTAAAAATGCTGTGTTTCTTGGCTTCAGAATATTTCACTGACATGAAACAGAGTATATATGCCTTGGTATTGGGCTACTCAGAGTCATAATAAGCATGAAAATACCTTTATGTCAATCTGGTGGGAAGTCTTTTATGTTATTCTCTCTTTTACTTTATCCAAGCCAAATTAAATAGAGTTTTTGTCTGAATTATTACTAATCCTTTAATTACCACAATTATGTTGTAAAAAAGTTAAACCACGGAAGCTATTTTATGGGAAAAAAAATAGAATAAATATGCTGTTCAAGATAGACTCATATAGGAGCAAATGCTGCACTTCATAAGTTCCTACTCCAAACCAAGAGTTTTCTCCTGTTGCATACTCAGTCCCTTTTGCTTCTTTCAAACCCTCCTATTCTGCTTCACCATTTTTCATATAAATTAGGAAGCTTCATAAACACACACTTTAAAGGTATCCTGGCTGGACTGACCGATCAGGTTCTGCTGGATTGACCCCAGGCCAGCAGCCAAGCACCCACACAACTTCTCAATCACTAAGCCACACATGCAACATAACAGGGAAAAGAACAGGAAAAGCAAAAGGGAGAAAATTCATTGGTCAAGATAAAAGCAGATTAATAAGTGAAAAGAAAAAGCCCACAAGTGATGCATAAGCACTCCCTCATTATCTCCCACAAGCAGATCAATGCCCAGCTGGTCTCTGAACAATGACTGCCTCAATAGCCAAAACCTCCCAACTTTTATTTCTGATCATGGTGTTATTTGGTGTGGAATATCCCTGTGGCCTATTTGGGTCAGTTGTCCCTATGGTGTCGTCTCTCAATCTCTTGTCCCCCACCCCTGGGGAGTAGAATGGCCAAAACACAAGTCTTGATGTGGTGCAAGCACTGCTCAACAATAGTCAAAACACTGGTGTGTTACCAACACTTCTTTAGTTAAGTTTAGTTATCCAAAACACAGCACAATAAAGGTTGCTGTGAATAAACATAACTCCATCTTGGCCAGACCCTGTACACATGTCCTTAATCTTCTGTGTCCTTCTGTCTGCTACCCTCTTTCAATTATTCATTTTCCATTCAGGGACTGTCTGTACATTTACAGTTACAGCACAGAGGTGGCAGCATAATTTAATCAACAGCCGCAAAACACGAGAGTTTGTTTACCAGATTAGTTTCCAAAGCCTCATATTAAACTGCATTAATTTTTGTGCTCATTTGAAATGAACTGGTTTTTCTTTGTTATATTTACTATACAATTTTATTTGAGGGCAGTTCTACATCCTCTGTTTCTTTCACAGAATCACAAAATAGTCTGAGCTGGAAGGGACCCACAAGGACCGTTGAGTCCAACTCTTAAATAAATGGCCCATATTGGGATCAAACCCACAACTTTGGTGTTATTAGCACCAAATCCTTTGTATTCCTTATGTGGCTATATCAGATTATCTGCAGTTCTTTTTGGCCGTTAAGAATGCAAGTTTCTTTCCTCCCTGCTCTCCAAACATATTGCGATTTATTTTGAAAGACATCTTCTACCCAGTATCACTATCAAACAATTTCTATGTATTTTATAAATTTTTATATACTCTTTGATATATATTACATACCTATGTTAGATATAGAATCTCAACATGAGTATGTGAGGAAATCAAGTCTGGTACATGCTGGTCTTAAACCTTCCTCTGGAATGACTAAACAAAGTGACTGAAACAAAATAGTAACTCAGCCTGAAGAGAACTACCATAGGGAGAGGTTACACTAATTTCTAAAAATTGGACAAGCACATGTAAGGGAACTTTTTTTTTCCCTTTAGAAAGGAAATTTACCAGAAAAGAGAATCTCTGGGCCATACTGGTGTATCATGTTGCATAGCAGATGGCAAATTATTTAATCTCTTCCATAATCTCTCATTATTGAAACTGCTTCTGAAAATACATTCTGTTCACCAGTAGCTTCATTTTGGAGATTATGAGGAAGATCAAGGATTTTTTCATCTTGGAATTTCAGCAGTACTTGAGTAACAGCTGCACTGTATACCTCTAAACTTTTTCCTACAAAGAACTCAACTGCTAAATATCACAAAGTTGCTGAATATCAGCTAAACAGCAATAACCAGATATGTCAGAACTATCCACTTGGAGTAAATACAAGAAAATTCAGCAGATTAGTTCATAATACAAGAGGATTAAAGTTAATCAAATTACAACATGTGCATAGGAGAGTGCAATTACCTTGTTGCTGTGACTTATCTGGTGAAAATTCTTAAACTGCATTATCATGACTGTGTGACTAGGACTGTGCAGAAATGCAAAGAATTGCAGTGAGAGCTTCAGAAAGAGTTGAAACCCAAACACTTTAATTCAAAGAGACTTTGAATCAAAGAATCATTTTTACTTTAAAATGTCAAAGATTTAAAGTTCTAACTATAAAATCATTAAGTATAAATAGGCCATGATGTTACCAGAAACATATACATATTTTTTAAAATTACATATTTCTGTTTATTATTCTGTTCTATACTACTTCCACTCCTAAAATACTGGGAGAAAGTTAATATATGGAAACTGGAATCCTGGATTCAAAATATCAATATTCTTTGTGAAAGAATATGTTAACTGCCTACAGCTCCTAGTGGTTTTGATGGCTGTTTCTTGCCTACAGGTAGTCCCGCTAGACTGAAACTGCAGCTATGGATTTATTTAAAGCCACAGATGTGTCAGACAGCTATTTGTGTCTATACCTGCAATTAAACAGAAGTTAGACTGCAGTATAGCATTAGAGAGCACAAAGCAGTTCTAGGAAGTTTTTATTTTTCTTTACTCGGTATGACAAAGTAATTTATTTTTCCCAAAGCTGGCAAGAATTTTTTTAATAATCTTTAGCATATATCACTACTTCAATTTGATTTACCGTGTGTGCATTTGCATGCAAAAAGAATTGACCTGGAAATTGTAGTGTTCTTGAACAGGGATATGATGTCAATATTTATATCAATGTGTTAATACAAATGTATGGTGACATTAGGAATCTATTAGGAATCTGTTAAGCAAGGTTTTAGTAATCACCAGCAGTTTTGAGACACTCCAGAAACACTTAAACACTTGAAGAGAGAAATGTAGTCATTGTCAGTTTGTAGATCCTCTTTTATACCAAAAAAAAAAAAAAACCAACAAAAAACAAACAAACAAAACAAAACCTGTTATTTAATGGCTACCAAAGGTAGAATAGAACAGACTCTGGGGACAAAAAAAAAGTATTCTTGTTTCCCAAAACCACAAGAAAATCTTCTATTAATGTATAAGACTGGGATAATTTATCATCAAATGCCTAAAGAAAAGACACATCTTCTTATGAAATGAAAACTAATTTTTTAATTTAAGATGTTTTTATGATATATGCTTTTTTCCTGCCAATGTTACCAAGTACAAGCATGGAAGTTTAAGCCAAAAGGAACTTCATGAAAGACTTAGCAAGAAACAACAATATTAACTGAACTTTAAAAAGAAAATATTAACTACAGGAAATCTGCACTCCTGGATTACAAGAAGTCATTATAAATCTGTTTGTACACTTTTTTCTGTTTTAGAAGAACCCATATTATTATAGCATCTGGCATTTTCCTTTCTTTTCTTTTTGTCCATATTAAGTCAAGAAGCTAAAGCTTATGAAAGTTATTAAATTTTGCAAATCTTTGCTCCCCTCTTTGACATTTCCTCTGTTCCCTTTTGCCACATGTTTGCCACGCTTGAGACAGCTTACCAAAGAGAAAGAGGTCACCAGAGCAACACAGTAGTTCAGTACTTTAATCTCATTAGGCAAAGGAAATTAAAATCACTACTATTTGAGTTTGAGAAGAAAACTTTACACCTTTCACCAAAGTTTACTTTAAAGCTTAGTATGAATGTTTTGGTTGAAGCGAATCTAAAGAAATAGAAAGGATTTAATTGAGTTAGGAATCCAAATCCCACAAGACTCAGATAAAAAGCTTCCTTGGGTACCTTTGTGGATCAGGTAAGCACACTGATGTGCTTAGCTGCACTGAATTTCAAAGACAAAATCAAAACATCAGAGCATTTGCTTTTCTCTCCTTATGCTATATTCTAGAATATATTCAAAATTAAACTCATTAGATAAAGCAAACAAAATACATTATTATACTGAAATACATTTCTGCATCCTGATCCTATGAATACCATAGAAATATTTTTTGAATTCTGAAAACATTTTCAATGAGAAAAATTTGTCATCTTCATTTGAAAGACAAATTTTTTATATATTATAAAACAAATTTTTCATTCTGGTTCAACAAAGAGACACAGAATATTTACTTGATTGTGGAAGTGCTTTTTCCTGCAGTTACATTGGGACTCTTGATCAGGTTAGATGGCTCAAATTTGCCCCAGCAAGAGTTGTCCCAATGGGGAATGAGAGTACCCAAAAGCTGTTCCAATAGGCAGATGAGAAATACCAGGAACTGTCCCAGTGGGAAGATGAGAGACACCAGGGGTTGTTCCAATGGGAAGAAAATGGCAGAAAGAAATTCATAAACTCAACTCAGCAACCACACTGAAATCAGGTCCGACTGGATAACAGGGACTTCTGACAGGGGGAAACCATGACCACTGGTTCCTGGCTCACCCATCCATGGAACCCACTAACTCAAAGGAAGAGAAAGACTGACCATACAGACTAATTTTCATAAAATATGAGGGAATTTTTTTAAACAATAGAAGATAAAATGCTAATTAATTAAAGAACCATATAGTTTGTAGTCAATGAACATTAATGCCTTGGTTTCTTAAAATTTGTAAATAATGAAAAGTATTGATAGTTGTGATGCTGGCTTTGTGGATTTGCCAGCCAGCACCCCTTTCTGTGCAGAACTGCAAATAAATCAAATACCTCCACTCTGTGGGGAATTGGCTTCTCACACACCCATTTTGGGATAACAGCTTCACCATGGACACATTAATAAAACATGCTGGTTTTCCAACTGTGCTCACCTGTGCTTGGTTCATTCTGGGAACAAGACAGGTGCAGACAAGACACCAAAGATTTGAAACTTAATCACTGCACAATTTCTGTGGCCAAGATGGTCACCAATCACCACTTTACCTACAAGAGACTCTCTGTGAACAAAGAAATCACAGAGGGCACCTCTCCGAGTCAGTTCCCTGAGTCCCGTGTCAAGAAGTTGTAATCCAGGTGTTTTAGGAATCTCCTGGACCTGTTTCTACCAGCTCTGTGGTGGTCCCAATTAACACCTGCTAGCTGAATTCCCCCATAAGGACAAGGACAGTTGATTTGGAGGCATCCCTTAAACAATAAATTTTGAGTTCCACTGTTTTGACTGGGTGGCCAAGGGCAGCCTCCCATGACAACAGCCACTTCATTTGTTTTTCCCTCAGTCCTTACCCAGAGGCCTGGACATTGCAGACCTTCCAATGTATCCAACACTCACAACAGTGCCTGGCACGCACTGCCAGTGGTGCCCTGCACGCTCACACACCGCAGCAGTGCCCTGCACGCTCCCAGTGGTGTCCTGCACAGTCCCAGTGCTGCCCTGCACGCTCCCAGTGGTGCCCTGCACAGTCCTAGTGGTGCCCTGCATGCTCCCAGTGGTGCCCTGCACGCTTACACGCTGCAGCGCTGCACCAATCACAACGGGGCCTCGCACACTCCTCTGCTGCCACTGTGCCCTGCACACCACATCACAGCAGGGCACTGGTGCTCAAAATGGGGCTGTGGACACTCACACTCAGTGGGGCCATGCCTCTCTGCACACTCACAGGGGTGCCCTGCTTGCTCATCCCACTCCTGCTCACTTCTCACAATCCCGCCCTGCACTCACCCCTTTCTTAAAGAACCAGGACTGCAAACTCACACTGCGCCTTGCCAGCCACTGAAGAAATGAACATTTGTATAAAGGAATTCAATGAAATTAGAAATGGTTATGAGAGCACCTTATAACCCAAATATTCCTCTGAGACTCTTTTATTGAGTGATGCTTCACTCTGTTTGATCTCTGTACACTCTTTTTGCTACCTCAAATGCACTGAGGTAAAGAAAATGCTAGTATATTTTTCAAGATAAGGTCAAAGAGCTGAAATAGATTTTGATTGTGATTATTTAAAACTTCTTCAGGGATTTTTCAATTTAAGAACTAATTCACCTTCTACATATCTTCGCTGTCCTTCTCTGCACATATAGGCATGCTTAAATATACAATTTAATTATTAATATGAATTTGGCTGCATAGTATAAGAAATACCAATGAGAATGAAATCTGAGTGCAATCTGGAGCTGTGAAATTTGAGGGTCACTGGTGTCATAGCCCTCTGCTAATACCGTAGGAAGGCAACATGTGGAATGTATAAATATAGGATCAGATTTATGTCAGAAGAAAGGAGACGTGAGTGAAGGAGACAAATAAATACAGATTCCATCATCTGTACAGCCAAACATGAATTTGTGCATTTATGTCCAGATGGAGAAGAGAAAAAAAGACCAGGGACTCTTCTATTAGACAAAAAAAGAAACTGTTTCCATCTTTTTCTCTTCAAAGTAGAAAGGGTAATGAAGTAGAGAAAAGAGTATATCAAAATCACGAGAAAGAACCAAGACTGGATACTTCTGAAAGGCAGAGAAGACATATGAAAAAAACAACATATTTAATAAAGTTTCATATGCTTTTCACTAACATAAAGTTTCATACGCTTTTCATTTTTATAAGACGTGCTTCTATTGCTCCTTGTTTAGCCTTGTTTTGGTTTGTTCCTCCTCAGCAACCAACTTTTTTTCATGTGAATACAATAGCAAACGTGAATTCCTGCAGTAGTTAATATTATCTCCACATATTTTATTTTCTGGGGTAAATAATGCATACCATTTTTAAAAATGTTCCAACACAAAGTTCACACATGAACATGTTTGACTGTTTTACGTGTTAAACTTAAGGTCTCTCTCTTTCTGGAGAAGACTGCAGTTTCTGGTAGTAAGATAGAAGAAGGCATAGAAGAGCCTAAAATTGCAACACTGACTTCTGAATTTCTAAGCAGTTGAAACAGTGGGGAGGAAGTTTAGCCTGAATACAAGTTCCCTTGTGATAATCAAGTTATTTATTTTGCTTGGACTTCCTACAGTTTTTATGTCTTTGGATAAAAATACTTGGGTCGTTCTGGTGTCTTCAATCGGTGTTTAGACATCAGGTTAACTGCCTGAAATAGGGATACAGCAGGAGAGCAATTGTCTACCGGGACTCTCTAAGAAGCCAGGAGAAAAAAACAAAACACCATATTCAAATATACACATATACATGTTTTCTTTTTTCTGCTTGGTGGTTTTGGGGCTTTTTGTTTGGTTTGGATTTTTTGGGTATTGGTTTGCTTTGGGTATTTTTTTTTCCCTGTACCTATTCCAGCACTACTCTGAGTAAAAAAGAGAGAGCTTATATGTATTTATGAGGCAGGATAAGGTTGTCTCACTTTACTCAGCCTGCACTGACTGGGCATGAAACAGTCCAATACCAGCCCAGCAGAGTGCCCAAGCTGTTAAGTTTTGTACTTCAGGTTGGGAGCAGCTCCGTGCTAATGAGACTGCACAGCTTCCAGCTTGGAGAGCTGCAAAGCTCACAACTGTCAGTGTAGGCATCTCAGACTAACACACAACTTCTGCCTCCCCTGCGAAGGCGAGCTCAGCCTCTGAAAGCAGTCGGAGCAGTTACAGCAACCCCTCATTCATTTTTTCCCACACCTTCCACAGGGTTTTGTGAGTTCTGCCATTCATTGTCCCATTTTTCAGCAATAAATTAGTGCCTCCAGCAGCTCAAGATGGCTGTTCACATGGTATTTCTCAGCACATTAGCCAAACAGTAGGAGAAGCCATACGTGCATCTCATTTGACACTTCAGTACCATTTTACACTTGGGTTTGCCAACAGAGTAAGAAATAGTATTTATCAAGCTTCTCCTCAACACAGTTTTCTTAAAATCAAGGGAAAATTGTCTTTTAGAGTAAAATTATGTCCAGCTGAGCAATATTTTCTGCACTGCTATGTTATAGTGTGTAAGCAAACTTAGTTCTAGACAGTGGTCATCAGCAGCTTAATTACCACTTTCCTCTAAGGCTTCATCTTTAATGACAACAAACAGATTGAGGAAAAGGTTTAATTCTTTCTCTGGCTTAACCATAGCAAACAAGTCTTCCACCAACATGAACAAAAAGATTATAGCTTTATAGAAAAGACTGATTAATACAAATGACCCTGATGTGTAAGATTTTGACACAAATCTCTTTTCCTTTCAGCTAACCTTTGAAATTGAGGCCAACAATTTTCTAGAGGATTATTTTTATTTAGAAAAAATCACATTATGATACGCAGACCTACTAACAGCAAAACAGAATAAAGAAAATCTAAGGTAAGATTATATGCCTTCTGAAATGGCAATTGCAAATCCATTCTTTAATGTGCCACTAACCCAGACGGGCAGGTAAGGAAATAAAATCAAAGCTAAAACACATCCACTGTATAGTATGTGTGAAATTTGATGTGATTCAACCTCCGTGTATGGCATATGGTGTATTATTCCACACATTTAATAAAGGAAATAAAGAGGATAAGGTACGTAAGTATTAACCCCAAGATTCTCACACCCTTCAGCCTCAGGAGTTTGGTTGTTTGTTTCCTCAGAAGAGATTTTTTAAATGGTGACAGAACAAAGAAATAAAGAAAGATTATTTTTAGTTGTAGATATTGAGTGATAAAAAAATAAAATCCAGGTCTCCTAGTTAGCTTGGGATGCTTTAGATGATTACATATGAACTCTAGGAGACATCACATTTTCATTAATATAAAAATATTATTAGTAACTCCATAGTTAAGAACACATTGAGATTTTTGCTGAAAGTGATTAAAATTCTTCTATTTCACACTTCATTGATTGAAGCTCTTTTCCAGAGTTAACACAATATCTTCACAGCACAACTGATTTTCTTTTTTTCAAAAATATTATCTCTCAGAGAAAAAACTCCAAAACGTTAAACCAATCTCTTCTAGATTTTTCTTTTATCTTCTAAATGTCTGCTATATTCCTTCTCAAAATCACAATAATCACACAGTTTAAACTTACATTATATAGCTTTGTATGTAACAACATTTTAGACAGGTCACATTTCAAAACACATTTTATTCCCTTTATGCATTATAGCCCCCTCATAAAAGTTGAATTAGAAACCTAAACCTTCTTTTCTCTTTTCTACAACTCAGCATCTCACCCCATATCTATCACTACCTTTTATCCAGTTTTTTGAAGAAGAGATAACTACAGAAACCAGAAAAATTATTTGTTCAATACACTGAAATCAGGGTGCCTTAAAAATTGGGTCAGTCTTAAAAAAAATTCTTTTTGGAATGGAAGTTGGAAAAGAAAATGAGGGGACAACATGAAACTCAAAAATATATTAACTTTTCCCTGTCAAATAATTATATTTTATATTAATATTACTGTACAACAAAATAGAATTTAATGTAAAAAATCAGTACTTGAAATAAAACATTTACTAGGCTTGATTTTTTAATCTTTTGATTATGACAAAATGGTCAAACATTGCTATTCATAACAAATCCAGATTTTAAAATGAGCACTCCTTCACAAAATTGTATTACCAACCTCTGGACTTGCCTTATCTAGTAAAAAAATCCTGTTTTCCTTCCATTGGAAAGCTCCCCTTCTATAATGAAGTTCCCTGACTTGATGCTCAGCGAGGAGTCACTCAAGTACCTGCATATGGATGGCTGTGGTGAGCTGACCCCAGCCAGATGCAAGGTGCCCACCAAAGCTGCTCTATCACTCCCTCCTCAGCTGGGCAGGGGAAAGGAAATATAACAAAAGGCTCGTGAGCTGAGACAAGGACAGTGAGTGATCACTCACCAAATACCATCACAGGCGAATCAGACTCAGCTTGGGAAAATTAGTTTCATTTACTACCAATCAAAATCAGAGTAGGATAATGAGATGCAAAAAAAAGTCTTAAAAAGGCCTTCCTCCCATCCCTCCATTCTTCTCAAACTTAACTTTACTCTGATTCTCCACCTCTGTCCCCGCAGTGGCACAGGGAGATGGGCAATGGAGGTCATGGTCAGTTCACCATGCGTTGTTTCTCCTGCTGCTTCCTCCTGAGGGAGAGGATTCCTTCCCCTGCTCCAGCAGGAGACAGTCCTCCACAACCTTCTCCAGTGCGAGTCCCACGGAATAAAGTTTGTCATGGACAAGAGAGGAGTTGGTTTCTGAAGACGTGTCTTTTCCTTCTCTCTCATCACTTTCCTGTCTGTGTTGGAGTGTGGTTTCTGATTAGTGGGAAAGAGAACATTCATATTTTGTGTCTAGTCCATTACAGAGATGTCAGGTGTACATCTCTTCTCAGTTATCTCAATTTCTTTCCTGTTCTGATGCTGCTGGAGGGGTCCAGCACAACAGATGAACTACACCTCAGCTAACTGGCAAAGCTATTAAAAGATGTATTTGTCTAAAAAAGAGTGGAACTCACTCCACTGCAGCCAACTACAGTAAAACTGTCAGAAAGAACCAAATTAGTAAGTGCCTGAAACACTCATAAGAGAGTGGAAGTTTCATTCTGGAAAAAAGGTTTTCAAAATAATAATATTTTTTTGCTGTTCTTTACTTTCCAGGCATATTGGGAATTTTCAACCTGAGTAAAAAATGAATTAATTTAGAAGGTTTTCATTTCATCGTTGAAATGAAAACCTTATAAACCGTTGAACCTTTGCTGCTTTCTATTTAAGGTATTCTTTTACCTGGTTTGGTTTTTTGTTTGTTTGTTTGGGTTTTTGTTTTTGTTTTGTTTGTTGTTGTTGTTTGTTTTTTTCTTTGTTGTTGGTTGTGGGGTTTTTTTGTTTTCTTGGTATTTTGCCGCAGATATCCAAGATAGCACTATGGAGTTAATAAATAGTCTGCTATGGAAAATTTTCAGTAGAATATAAAATTGTTCCTATTATCATACAAACAAACGCCTTGACAAGGAAATATAAAAAAAGTTTTCAGAACTAACTCATAGTGTTATGTGACAGATATTTTGTTTCCAGTGTGAGATATCCTGCAGATCTATTGTGAGAAGCATGTTTTAAAGACCCATTTGAATATCAGGTCCCATCAAGGCATTCAATGGTGTAGAATTATTAACTTCTTTGTGAATCAAGCCCTATTGAAAAGGTGGATACATAATGTAAAAGAATTAACCACTGTGGATAAAAGACATCGAAATTAAATTCTAGAATGTTAGAACCAAAAAAGTTACATAGTAAACATAAGGCAATAAAAAAATCATCCAAAAGTAAAGAAGGAACTGAAGATTTCATAAGTTAGCATTTCGATCTATTTCTTGCGTTGCCAACAGCTGCTTAGCTTTTAATTTAATCTGCATATAAATGCACTATTCTGTCTTTTATGAGAAAAATCATAAGATACATTTCACTAAAATGAACATGTAGAGATACTGGAGGTTAATGAAAATGTGATATATACTTGAATATTAAATAAAATGAATTATGCACAAACAAAAATAAAATTCATCAAGTTTTATCACAATAAAACTACTCCTAAATACTATTGTACAGTGCACCTACTAAGTACAGACTTCAAAATAATTTAAAAATTCTGGGTTTTTTCTCTTTCGCTATAAAATAATCCAATGTTTTAATGGCAGAATAGGGTCAGGTCTTCTGAGTCAATGTTTCTTGTGTTCTATCAGCTCCACCAAAGGAGATTCTTATATTAATTCTTATGTAAAAACCACTTAATTTTTATTTTTTTTTTCTGAAACTCCTGCTGGAAATTGCTTCACAGTCTCCATCTTTGAATGTTTAGAAACTATCCTGTATTTCACAGACCATATTTAATTTATACCTTACATTTATCTGTGGTCAGTTTATATTTGCACTTCTATGTGCAAGTGTGCTTGATTTATGATCTCTTATTAGTGACTAGCAATTTGGGAACCCTTACAGCTACCTTATGGTTATCTCTTATGCTTATCTGAAATGGAGAGAAAAAACAATTTGACTCATCAATGTGCATCTTGATCACTGGAATGCAAGGAACGCTCTCCTTTGAACAGGTGCAATATTACTAGTTGTACTAAGGAGCCGCTTTGTACCATCAAATTATACTAACGAAAAAATGTTTCATTTTTTGAGGATACATTAAAAATCTTAGAACCAGTGTACTTCAAAGGCAGAATTACAAAACAGCAGCACTGAAAATAATTGCTTCAGCTACTGATATGACAAGTTGCTCCCAGATGGGTCTAGCACTGTCAAAAGAAAAATGCAAACATACTAATTTTAATAAATGCTTAAAGAAAACTTTATCAATATCTTAACCAATAGTCAATATGATCACATCAGAATAGAGTCAGTTATTTCCTTTACGTTTTCTCCAGGTTGATTAAAACAAGTATATGCTGCCTGGCAGATTTGATGTCACTCCAAGAGAACCATTACATACAATTTTCATTATCTCTTTCATCATTATGATTTATTATTGACATTTTACACCTATTGCTAAAGTACAGACACAGAACTGACGAATCTCAATGTAACAATATCAAAGTTTGGAGAGATGGAGAGATGTTCTTGGAAGAGAGAGGAAAAAAAAGCACTATATTTTCTTCATTTTACCACAATATGAGTATTAAGAATTATTTAATTCATACATTGCAAAACAAAATGGCAGATTGGCATTTTGGGTACTGACTACTCAGACTGTCTACTTTAGGTATCTAATTTGAGTGCCCAACAGAAACTTGATTTTCTGACTGCTTAATAGAGAAAGGTCTTCAAGGGGACAATCTGGAATGTGAAAACGAAACAGTTAAAATTAGGTAACGACTAAATCACCTGTGTTTGTAGATGGAGACCTTGAGCACTGAATCCTGGGAGGAGAGACCTCACCACGGGGTTGCAACAGCAGCACCTGCCCCTCCTGCATCTCGGCTGATGGGACAGATCATCTCCCTGAGTTGAAGCTAATGAACAAAGCCAAGTTACAGCACCAAAGATGAACTGAAACCAAGATTGTTGCCAGTTTATCCAGTGATAGGAGATCATGGGTCCCGTGACAAGGGTGGGGAAACACAAAGGGATGTTTTGCTGTGTAGCCACAGATGGGAACGCCTACAATTTCTAAGACAGAGGATCAGCATTCGCACAGCAGAGCACACACCTGTGTGTGCTAAAGGAGTTTTCCTTTTTGCTAGAATGACACAGTAATCCCCCATTTGCCAGTGAAAGAAAACTGTATCTCCACATCTGAGCTTTTTAGTTTTGTAGTCCCTACGTAGTCACTAACCATATACTTCCACATCCATTTCCCCACACCCCTGCCAAGGGCAGGGTTAGAGAGTAAGAGACAAAACCAAGGTGGCATTGCTTCTGAAGACCACTGGTTAAGGATATTTCCCCTCCTTTCAGCAAAACACAAAATTACTCCACGCATCTCACCTCCCATGAGTAAAAGTTACCAAAAAACAGCTCTCAGCAGCTGTAAAGCAGGAGCCCAGCTAGCTAGCCTATGTGAAGAAATCAGACAACTGAACAAACCCAGGGGCTGAAATCAACCCCCAGTGCTTCACAGATACTCTGCTCAAAAACATTTCAAAATATACGCACAGATACGTTGCAGAAGATTGGCTTCACCCAGTGAGAAACAAATTAACATCTGTCTAGAAAATGATGCTCTGTTGTACACTTTGTCTTTCTCTGCAACTCCCCCTCCAGTTTTCATTCAATTTTAATTCCTGCTCAATTCTGTTTTTCTGAAGAGTGAACAACTCGGGGATTGCAACTCTGAACTGCATGTTTTCTAGCTAGTGAAAAATGTATGTGTTCTAGTAGGTGTTCTTGCCAAGACAAATAAAATGTAAAAACATAGTGATTTTCATTATTAAGCCTGCTTTGTCAGAGATGAGTTTTTCAGAGTCCCTGAATTCAGTAATAATATCTGCTATAAGAAATTAGGTAGGCAAGTGCTAATTAAACTGCTGGACAACAGCCAAGCTATCATTGCTAAACAAGAGATACCTGAACAGATGCGTCTCAAACAAAGGCAGGAGGTGCTACTTTAAATAATTGTATGGTTTTTCAGTTCACCAAACCTTTCAGATGAAACAGTCTTAAGTTTATAAAGATAATGGATTTTGTCTTTTGAGTTTGGAAAAAATTAAGAACAGTTCAACTTAAAAAAAACCCAACAAACCCACAAAACATACTTTAAGTGATATAAAAACAGCAACACAACCTATGTGTGATTTCTATTAATTTTGTAAGTTTTGCAAGATAATCCCAATACCTTGCCCCCTTCCCTTGCAGGAAGAGTTTATCTTTCACCCATATGTAGATCAATGTAATATAAATAGAGATTGATGATGTTACCTGCTCATTTTGGTTAATAGTAATGCTAGTAGCAGTAGCGGTTAATAGTAGTAGTAGTAGAAATAATAATAATAATAATAATAATAATAACAACAACAACAATTATTTTAGAAAGCAAACTATAGGATGGCGAAAGCAAAAAAGTCACAGTTTGACAGACATGGACGCTACCTCACTGTCTCTTATGAATCATTTTTCAGGGGTCATTTGGTCACATGGATTCAGAACCTAAATTGTGATTAAAGTGAGTGACGTGTTATAGGCAGTTTCCTGTTACCCATTGCGAAAATCAGAAATGGAATTTCAGCACTATGATTAAGTCCTTTAAAGGCCATTACAATTTTCAGCTGGATCTTCACTTTGATAGCTAGACCTGTTCAGCACTTTTTTCATGCTTTTTATAAATGTGATGCAGTGCTTGAATTGATGAAAAGGAGAATTTCAAATGTGTCCTACTCTTTTCTCAAAGAGTAGAGTTGCTATGTATAATTTTAAATAGAAGTCCCTGCAGCGTCATTAGTTTATCATTAATTAGTTTGTAATAAAAGGCATAACTGGAAATAAAATCTTTATGAGCATTGATGTTTACTATTTTGTGCAGCAGAAATAGCCATATTGATACATATTTTGGTTTTGGTATAAAATTAATTCTTCCTGTTGGTCACCTGCAGGCATGCAGTTCAGTGGCAACCAGGTGTACTGTTGACATAGAAAATAAAATTTATAATAGCATTTTTAAAGCAACAAGGCTCAAATGCATGTGACTATTGCAATATTAATTAACAATATTAATAAATATTAAAAACGGCAATATATTAAATGTATGGCAGATTAAGCATCACAAAAGAGTGATAATACTAAACCATATTTTCTCTGCTTTGACAGAAAGTCTGAACTTCACAGGAATGGGGTTTTAAGGAAGCTGATAAAAAAACTCCAAATCTCATAACTTTTCCTTATTACCTACACTTAGCATACAAGTCCTTTTGTCTTCTGAGTGTTCTTAAGTCCCTTAAGTGAGCATTCCTAACTCTTCAGTTTCAACATCTTTTTACTTAAAGATAAGTGACCACTTATAGCTTGGGATACTTACTTGGCTATCAAACAAAAAAAAAAATAACAGTGCAGGTAAACAAGCTTTTATCTGTATTCAGTTCCACTTTTACACAAGAATGATTAGCTCAATTTTCATAATTTCAGATGACAAGTTGTCAAAAACATGTTTTTCCCCTTCCTGATGTTTCTTGAAAAGGCGCTACCTCTCACCTACTAAATTATTCAAAATATCTTACCAGAATATTTAGTGTTCTTTAAAAAAAAAGAATGAAACAGAGAACATGCAGTTGTGCAAGACAAAGCTGTGTATGATGTATATGCATTATACATATTATCATTAAAAGCGCCCCTTCTCTCACGCACCCAATCAAGTACTACAGATATATATATCAGGATTCTCAAAAGGCAGTAAGAGAGTATCTATAGAGATGAGGTCAATCAATGTTTTAAACCCCCAAAACTGTTTATAAATCCAGTAAAACAAATCAGTGAAACATCTTTTTCTTGAAATAATTCTGATTATGCTTCTTTCTCTACACACTAAAATTACATTTTAGATATTGGATGAGGCACTGTGCCATGACCATATCCATGCAGGGAAAAAAGCCCAGTCTACTCCCACTACTTCCCAGTCTGATCATCCACGTGTCACTCTGACAGCCATTCTCTCACCCTGAGCTGGGACCAAGGTCCCTTCACAGCTACACACACCACACTCCCAGTCACACAAGGTTTCCCTACTGGCTCAACCCCAGTTTCCCCAGATCAGAGTCTCAGACATTTCGATCCTTAAAATAATTTAATCATGGTGCAAGAACAAAATGGCAGCTCGAGCTGGGTGCCTCTGAGGATGGACCCCGAGCGAAGGAAACCTTGAGGCTTTATGCCCTCGCAGTCTAAGTGCTGGAAAGTCTGGGGGTCAGTGGCTCCCACCATGTCTCTGGGTATCCCTCACCTGCCAGGGCCACAGGTTCTGGGCCATTTGTCATGCAAAGGGTCATTGCCCCTTCACTGCCTCTTTCCTCAGGCTCCAGTCCCCCAGAGCTCAGCCTGCTGCTCGCTCTGCAGCTGCACTCTGAGCTACCTGCCCTGAATACATTCATTGACACCACTTCATCTGTACTATGCTGGTAGTTAGAGTTCGGGAGACAAAAAATACTTGTTTTTCACTTCTCTTTTTCTTTCCAAATTTCTTTCCATTCACTTGAAAATGTATTTTTCCTTACCGAGTTCTATTCTTAGTTATACAAATTTTTTTGTTTATGGTCTAGCTTTGCCTCTTTGGGGTTTGCTAAATCCTCCTCCAGTGAGATCGGAACCTGACACAAAAAACCACAGAATCATAGAATCATTAAAGGTTGTAAAAAACCTCCGTGATCATGGAGTCCAAACTTTGACCAACCAACCGGACCTTGTTAACCTTGTAAATTACATCACAGTGCTAAATGCCATGTACAGTCATTTCTTGAACACATCCGGGGCAGTGACTCTATCACTTTCCTGGGCAGTCCATTCCAATGCTTAACTACCCTTTCAGTGAAGGAATTCTTCCTGATGTCCAACCTGAACCTCTCTTAGTGCAGCCTGAGGCCATTCTGCCTTGTCCTGTTTCCAGTTCCCTGAGAGAAAAGGCTGAGCCGCACTTTGCTAATACTTCCTTCCAGGCAGAGAGCAGTGAGGTCTGCCCTGAGCCTTTCTCCAGACTAAACACCCCCAGCTTCCTCAGCTGCTTCTCTCATGACTGACTGTCCAGACCCTTCCCCACCTGTGCTGCCCTTCTCTGGACACGCTTCAGCTTCTCAAAGTCTTTCTTGCAGTGAGGTCCAAAACCGGACACAGGATTTGAGGTGTGGCCTCACCAGTGCTGAGTACAGGGGGACAATCCCAGCCCTGGTCCTGCTGCCACACCATTGCTGATCCAGGCCAGGTGCCCTTGGCCTTCTTGGCCCCCTGGGCACATGCTGGCTGAAGAAGAGGAAGAGAAGGATGCACAGCTATCAGCAAGTGCCACTCTGTGCTAACTGCTGTAGTGGTGGCAGGTCTTCTCTGGATATTACAACCCTGATTCTAAAATATATACACACAAGTTTACATTAAGGAATTTGAATGACTGAAATTAATAGGACCTCCCATATGCTGAGGGTTTTTCAGATGTCAAATGTCAGCAAAACTGAGACCAAACAGACTCTCTTCAACTATTTCTTTTCTGCTTTTTCACCTTCTCTTCAACCATTTCAAGCAGGTAAGCTGTGAGGCAGATTTTATATGGCAAAGTACACAGGGACGGGGAAAGGTTTGTGAATGGTATTTGCAGTTTCAATGTGCTAGGCAGAAGCTAATCTTCCTCTGTTGCATCCTTGGCTTACAGAAACCCACTGTGTGATTAGTGTGCCTTCCCAAGTGCCAGTGAGAAACCCCATTTTCTGAAGCTTTTGTCAGAGTAGGTAGAAACGAGCCAGCATCTTGCAGCATAGAGACTCTCAAAATCTTTCAATGCCTTAGAGATCAGTAATTATTTAGTCAGGAAGCATACAGAGGAATTAATCCCTACCTGAGAACCATTTGTTGTTGTGGCAATAAAACCCCTTATATCAGCATGAGTCGTCCATACTTTCATAATAGAGTTCTTTTTTTTCCCCTCTAAGCTTCATGTAATTACATATTCAGAAAAATCCAGTGCAGCAGACTTTAGATTTACCTATCACACGTCTTACAGGCCTCATTAGGTAAAAAAAGGAATTGTGTAAGAAAACCAATTCATGTTATGCTTTCGAACACATTAAATTTGCAGGTGGCTGTTAGAATTTTGTATAATTTTTCTCTGGCATATATATTCATTGTGTCTATCTAAGCATAATTGTAAGTATATATATGACTGAGCTTAAAGACTGTTAAGGATGCTTCTAATCTGGTAACAGTAAATGATAAAGCTAGAAGAGTTTTTCTATTTTCTTCTATTTACTTCCTCATTTCAAAGAAGGCTTCTTTCCCCGTTGTTCAAAAAGGAACAAGAAAAACACTTGTCAGGAAAACAAAGACATACATGAATCAAAAAAAAAAAAAAGAAAAAAGTTAAAAAAAAATCAAACCCTGGTCTGAGATTCAGAAATAATTAAAAAAAACCCCAAAACACAAACAAACAAAAAAACCCCAATCAAACAAACGAAAACCAAACACACTCTCCCCCCTCCCCCCCCAGAAAAACCCCACAAAAAACAATCCAAGATGATTAAATGAAAAGCACCAAGTCATATATAAACATTTACTTTCTTGGTGCTGTTTCACACACACACATTGGGTTAATTATTTTTCTTCCTCTTATTATATTTAAACCATGACCCATTTTCTACTTTTAGCTTTAACTTAAGTCATGAAAAATCCACAGGATTCTAATGTAGTATAAGAAAACATGGTCAGGAAAAAAAGATATTCATTGAGTTTGAAGTGATTGATTGATCCAACTTGTCCAAACTGCTTTTGTCAGATATATTACAGAGGTATCGGTGGCAACACTACAGGTAATGCTCTACTGAAATGAGCACTTAAAGAAGGATTAAAATTCTCCCATTTCATCCTTCCGTGATTAAAATTAGACTCCAATTGATGTAGCAACTCTTGAAAAGATAAGTACATACCAAGCAAATTACAGATGAATATTTGAAAATAATGCCTTATTAAACATTTTCCCCAAGAGCTTTAATGTGCTGGCATCATCTTAATATCAAAGATGTAGAAATGTTTTAGAAACTTACCCTATTCTTAGATGCCTTCAAATTCAAAATGGTTTTTAGATAAGCATTTAAACATTGTTATTAGCCTAGTTTCTCTTTTTTCTTGTAAAAGTCAAAGACCATATGCTGAACTTTTCAGTAGTGCCTAGGTCATGTAAATATTTCTGTGCTTTCTTTGCACTAGTGCCTGCTCACCTCCATAGGTTTGACTGTAATTTTTACTATAATCTTTCTTCAGCTTGATTATAAAAAGAAAAAAATCATGTGAACACTGAGTTCGTAGGTGTTCCCAACAATTTATTTTTTTACTGGAAAACACAGAATATTCATGCAATTCCTTAAGTCAAAAGAAAAAAATAAATTCATAATAGGCTGGTTTCAAATCAAAATAATAATAGTCATGCAATTTATATTGCCTTTCTCAAGTACCACTTCCTCTCTTGGATAAGGGATGTTCTGGTGGCTACATGTGTGCACAGAAGGGCTGTGATAGCCCAGTGGGAGCTTTCCAAAAGAAATCAGAGCAATTGCTGTTCACCTCAGCTACCAGGTCATCTATTTCCCAGGAAACAGCTATCACAATATCTTGAAAATCAGTTCTGACGAACTGATTTAAAGAAATTGATTTAAAGAAACAAACGAATACAGTATTTCCTAATAATAGTTAAATCTTTTAGCTTGTTACAGAGCTTTTCTGTTTCAGATGATGGTATTGTGATTGAGCAAAGAAGGAAGGAACACTGGATAAAAGCCTAGTTTTTACATTAACAACATTCACATAATTTAGAGGCATTGAATAGATCTTTGTGAATAACTTTAGCAAATCTACAGTGCTGGTAAAATAGCTACAAACAACTCAAGGTATTTTCTAAAATCTTTTTGTATCCTATAGCAGAAGGGCTTCTTCCTTCAGACAGACCTTATTAGTTTTATCAAATTACTGTGAAGCACATTTTAATGTGATTATAGTTTCAATCTGTAGATACCAAGATCATTCAAATGACACAAATGCGATCTTGGACTTGTACTGTCCTTTATGTTGAAGCCCTCTGGTGTTTGTCAAAAATATTAAAAAATTATATCAAAGCAATATATTCCTGCAGGACTTTATCTAGTTGAGTTACTAGTGGGTGCTTGAATATAAATCCTAAGTGGAGTTATGTTGTGCAGACATTTTAATCACCTTAGTTTGTTTTAACAACTTACCATGCCTATATTATTTGTTGAAACCGCAACAAGTTTCTCTCTGGGTGTTGTGCAANCGTGGGTGGTGGTTTCCAGTATGCACTTCCTTGCATGCAAGCATTAAACCAAATGAAAACCCTGTGACTTTTCTATTGTTCTTTCATCGTAAAATAATTTTTTTTTTAGTTTAGACAACCTTACAGTGAAAATTACAAGTAGAATGCACAAAAGCCCAGCTTAAATATTTGGAAGACCAGAGTAAGCAGCAGGTTACAAAGAGAAAAATGATGGTAAAGATGGCTGAAAAGAGCCATTACAGATTCTGAATCTTAGGTTTTGAATCCCTAAGATCTCCATTTATTTAAAAGTCATTACTTGTCTGATGGCTCTGCTGAGCAAGCCCATCAACAGGACTGAAAAGCTAAGTGGTAAACACCTGATTGTTGTCAGATCCAGCTTTTTGTTTGCATGACAAGTCATAAATTCAGCTTTAGACTTCTCACTGTGGTTTCATTCTTGGCTTCCCCTAGAAAAATCATTCTGAAGCAAAATAATATAAGCTGAAAGAGAGTTCATTTTATTCACTTTATTTAATTTGTATTGGATTTGTGACCTGCAGAGGTACTTGAACCATCTCTTTCTCTGAGATAAAGTTCTCTGAGAGTAACTTAATTGGAAATCTTGCCATGCTATTCCTTCCAAGGGTTTTTAAATTTTGAACCCTGTTCTAGGTTTGCTTAAGATTTGTATTACTCCCAGGCACCTACAAAGTCTAGTGTTAATCCGCCTAACATCAAGGCAAATAAGGATGTTTGACTCAAACAGTACTCCAAGGTGTATTTCCTCAACGTGTTTTTCCTGTAGCTGTTCCACAACAGGGAAGCCAGACAGTTCTCTGAGGAGTCATCCATGAAACTTTCCAGTGTCACAGGCTTCCTCCCAACTTATTCAAGTGCCACTGATTTTGAGTATAGTGAGAAAACGCCACTCTGAAATACTACCAGGAATTGGACATACACAACTACTAAAGCACTTAGCCATCACAACCCCCCACCCCCCCCAACACAAAA
>VYZT01028009.1:5133-40505 GCA_013400735.1 Pomatostomus ruficeps | reverse complement strand
TCTTCCCCTCTGCTTGCCAAAACATTGGACTTATTTTCTTCTCCACACCCACATCCCGTTCTTATCCCTGCTGCAATCAAATCAGGCAAGACAAGGCAAGGGAGAGACAAAGCACAGCGGAAACCGTTCTCCTGTTCAGCCCTGGGGCACAGCCCAAGCTCAGAGAAGGAACTACAGGCCAAGTCCACTTCAGAGCAGATCAGACACATTGTCATGAGTCCCCAGGTACTCTGCTATAAAGATAAAATAAAATAGAGCATGTGCAAAATATCATTTTAAAAAATACAGCTGATGAGAGAGCAGAATTCCAGAAAGACAACACCCCACACATCCTTGCCATAAAGGCCATTTCTGTTCAGCTTCCAGTTTTGTCCTACAATAGAGGACTTTGAGACAATATTCAAACCAATGAAGGAAAAATAAAGAAATAAAAAGGTAAGTTTAGTCTACGTGTCAATTTAGTAGCCTTCAGTTTGGAAAGGGGAGGCAAATTAGATTATAATTTAGAAATCAATTTACTAATCAATTTTGGCTAGACAGGCTTAACAGAAGCTTGACTTCACTTCAGAATCCTGTATCTAACCTTAGAGACGTGACCTCCTATGTGCAGAGCTAAAAAACAAACCAAACAAATATCTACTCCAATACATCCATGTTCAGCTCGGGTTTCACATTGTCATGATCCATAGCATTAAGTAAAAATGAGCTTTACATACTTGTATTTTGAGTTGCTCAAGAGGGACTCCACGCATTCACACTAACAAAATACATAAAGTAAAAGCAACTCCAGTACCTACTGTATATCCCATAATGCTTGCTGTCACATACACCAGCTGCCCCTGTCTTTGGCATTCCAATCAAACCACATTCTTCCAGCTCCTCAAATTCCTAATAACTGGTAATTCAGGTGACAAAGTGGAGGATGCAGATGGATCTTTACTATCTACAAACATGCAGTTCCTTCAAAAAATTCTCACAGGCCTGTTTGATGCAAGACTCACTAACAAAAGCAGTGTTGACTCTTCCCCAAAACATCTTTCTCTGAAGTTAGTAATTTAATATTTGTTATGATTTCTACTAATTTGCCTGCTATGAAAATTGTAATTATTGGCCAACAGTTCTTTAGAGCTTTCTTAGAAACTTTCATTAAATGACCTGCATTGCCCAACTTGCAGTCAATGGGGACCTAATCAAATTTAAGTAAAAAGCTGCACATTACATTCATCAGTTTGGGTGGTTTTTCCTCACGTGTTTCGAGAACCTTGGGCATACATTATCTCGTCCTGAGAGTTTGCTGTTCTTCTGTTAGCAAATGTATTTTACAACACTTAAATTTGACTTAAAACCTCTGAAATATTGCTTGTAAACTTCCAGCACAGGCATCTTCTCCGGATTCTCCCACAATTAACTTTATCAAAAAGAGTATTTTCTTTTCCTGTTGTGGTCTCATCTTGTATGAATGGCTCCTTCTGTTTCTGACAGCCCTCTAGTCCTACAGGCATTCTAGAAGGCTTCAAGCTTCTAATGCATTTGTACAAATACTATTAATTTTTTTATATATTTTCTACAAGTTGGTCTTCAGATTATTTTTGATCTGCCTTGAACTACTACATTTATTCTGCCTGTTCTTTCCCCAGTTTAGGAGGTGCAAATTTCTGGTAGTTCTATATAGGACATTTAAAGGAAGACACAGATTTATGCTGTTAAGCAAAATATACTTCAAAGCTCATTCTATCATACTTACATCAGCAACCTCAAACAGCAGCATCCAAAATAAACAAAGGTTTCACACCAGGTTAGGGATAAGAGAACTAAATTAAAAATATCGACAAGATGTTTAATTTTTGAAAAATTCAGTCATTGGCATTAAAGGCAACTAGTGCTGCACTCAGAGGGCATTATAACACAGAGTTAAAGCATATGAATATCTTCCTCCAAAATTCACAAGATTTAATCAAAATGCTGAGTTAAACATAAGAGCAACTAGAAGTTTGCGCTGTGTTATCAGAACTTTTCAGGTTTCAATGATATTTAAAGGCACAATATGACTTGAACACACAGTTGCTATGACTGCTGTGCTACAGAGTGAGAAAATCTTGAAGGCATCTAAAATGCCTCTTGCAGAACACTAGACATTTAGTCTGCTCCCACCACCTTCTGAAACACAGATTTAAGACGTGCTGATAAGTTTACACTAACACAGTGAGCTAACAGACTGTTCCAGGTCCTGGTTATAGCAATAAGGATCTCTGGTTTTTTGCAAGTTTAATCCCATGAACAGAAAGATAGGACATGTAATGAAATATGGCCTATTTCTACAATGACAGAAGAGTTATGAGCAGTCATCAAAGGTACCGAGATGTTTCTAGTTCATTCATAAAAGCTAGCAAGGAGCATGCTGGAAAACTAGAGAACTACAAGCTAAAAAGCTCAGGCAGTACTAGCTCAGTAGCCACTGAGTGGCTGGAGTTCAACATTGACTCAATACTTAAATATTTGCTCAGCTCCTTTCCCAGGATTCACAGCCTGAGAGGAATTATGTGCTACTGCAAACATGCCCTCAGCAGTACCTGCACTAGTTAGCTGTGTCTACACAAAACTTCACACCAGCAGGTACAGACTTCCAGGATAATTCTGCTTGAAAGGAATCTCAAGCGGTCACAGAGCTGGAGTGTGTCAATAGCAGACGTTTTCTATGAAAGAATAAACGTTACCCCGTATCCCCGTCTCACCTTGGAGTAGCTGCCAATTTTATTTCCCTTGTGATAAGTCCCATTTCAAGCCTCATTTCTCTCAGGGTTAGAACTCCAAATGTTAATGAGCAGTTAAGCTTTTACACCGGGGATGGAATTCCCTTTGCAACTGCTGTTACCCAAAGTGGGATGACAACCACTGGTCATCCCAAGAAGTTTGGGAACAACTGCTGTACAACACAGAATAGAACTGATAATTTGGCCAAGAAGAACAGTCAGTTGCTGGAATAAGGCAATGAGGCAAAGCTACCAAGAGCAGAAAGAGAATAATTAATATTTCACAAAATGTGCTGTGAAGCCACTTTAGAAACACCATATTAAAGTGGCTGGATCCAAAAAAGAACAAGGCAAAAGGAGATCACAAAATAAAGCCTATGTGTCTAGACTGCCTCCAAGGACTATACTAGGCATTAACATCTGACAATTCTTTCAGCCATAACTAGCTTATGTACCAACCTTTCTCTTTTTTTGGCAGCCATAACCCTCACAGATTTGTTTATTCTGGGCAACAGAGACAAAAATTGTATTCAGCACTTAGGTACAAATATATTTGATTTGTAACATTATAAATGCACCCCATTAGCCAACTTTTCTACTAATTGTCTAACACATGCTAACCAAACCCAAGGTATATCTGTTGAAGTCTCCTAGCCTTTCAAGGTGCTTCTAAAGACAAGAGCTTTATACATGTTCGACTTTGTATCTGGAATAAAAGCAATAGTCATATGAAATTTAGTAAGAAGACAATTACAGGATCAAAGATCAAATGTATAATTTCTTAATCTTTGTATAAACAAAAATAAAATCTCAAAGTCAGCCTCTTATCAATGAAAGGTTATTTCATTTCCAGCATCTCATACTAACATAAACATCTTCCCTAATTATTCTATTTCCTTATTAAAAAAAGCCAGCAGATAAGTCATCAAAAAGTTATAAAGAGTCAGCATGGGTATTCTTGCAAATCTAGAGACAAATACTTCTTAGTTTGTGTACTATAAATTTACAGAGCAGGTTGTGGATCAGAGCCCAGTTACAGTTTCACAAACTAACAGAACATACAGGCTGGTAACTAAGAAACCTGAGACAAGAATGGTTGTTATAGGCTGTACTGCAATTAAGAAATATAGTAAAAGCCTGTTGCTTTGTCTCAATTTAAAATAATTATCGTTAAGTCACAGGTGTTCTTGAAAATTTAATTTTCCTCATTTATACCCTTAATTCAAGAAGAGGTTACAATAACTGTTTAACAAATTAAAGAGCTTCATTTTAAAAAATCATTATAGAATATAAATTTATTCTGTATAGTATGCCAGAGTAACATTTTGAAATAGGACTGTTATAAGATCACAAGTCATAAAAAATAAGTTGTTTTTTAAAATATTTAATTATTATTTTCACTGTTAACATGACTTAACAGGGAAACAGTGACCTTTTCTGTCCATAGACCGGTATTTCGGGATCTGCTGGGACTGCTTTTTGAACTCAATGACAATGAAAGAACAACTTTTTGAATAATCCATTTCTTCATAAAAGCTTTAAAAATTTGCTCTCTGTGAACAAAAGCAGATCGAATACTTGCAAAAACCCAAACCGTATGTCCAAGGTGCACCTATTTCTCTGGAATTATGTAAAGACAGTTGAGGTAATCCCACCTGATCTCACAACACCGAATCAACAACATTCCCCTGCAAAAGGAAGCCAATGTAACAGCATTGGTACCATAGTTCAGTGAGGGGATTTTTCTGCTCTTCTTTTGTCTCCAGGGGTTTTCCACAAGAACACGCACTATCATTGGTCAGAACTTTGAGCTGCATCAGCCTGCGACAAAAAAATCCTAATGGCAAATAGCTAACCTTCAGGAAACAGAAAACCTGCATATTACTGCAATATATTCAGAATGTAAAATCTCATTAAGTTTAACATGTCAGGAGGGTTTCTAAAGCACCTTAAAATAAACTTTAAACAAATCTGGTTTTATCATAGCTAGATGTCATGTACATTGCTACAGAGAATTCATGATTGTTGCAAATTCTGCCCAAGGAACTGGCCAGCAGAAAGCTGAACACATTAGAGTACCTTTCCACAGCACAAGAACCAGACGGCATTGGCATGGGCTAGGAACAAGCCAGTCCAAACCAAAAAGAGCCAGATCTCCCCCAGCAGGTAGGAAGCAACCTCCTTTATGAAAGGATGTAAGGAGTCCAAGTAAGTTCAAGGGAAAACCGGACAAAGCAGGAAATGTTCATACATTGAAAAGGACACTGAACAGTACTTGCAACTGGATAACTAAACCACATGAGAAAGTCCCCCGAGCTGAAAACAGGTGGAAGTTGGGAGAGTGTAGGAAGGTGGTATGGGAGAAAAGAAAGAAGAGTATCGTATGTGATCATATTTTTATCCTTCCATTGGCTTCTGATTACAGCTACTTTCTTTTCCCCCATGACCTTTAATGCATTTAATTGCACATTAGCCCTTGCAATGGACGGGAAGATGATAAGCAGCAACTTGTGATTATAGGTTTTATTGATTTTTCCCTTGGTGTGCTGCTTCTAGAGCCACTGCAGTAACAGGCAGATGCATTGGATGGACAGAAAAAGTTCTAACACACCTTCTGGCCCCAAAAGTCTGTTTAATACGACATATTCAAGCCAAGGATGTAAAAGACATTTCACTGTTATGAACAGATGTTAAACTTGACCTTAGACAAAGATCAGAGATTACAGACAGAATATTAAGATAAATGAACTCTTAATCTGAGCTATTTTTATGTTTTAATACTGATGAAACTCACAAGTACCTTCACTATTTATTTAAGAACAGTTTACTGAATTAAATGCCATTTCCTAACTCTACTTTTCCTATTGAAAGTTGAAAAAAAAGTCTTATAAGAAGATGATTTGATTAAAGGGAGTGGAGAACCCACCCTGTGAGGAGAGGCTGGGGTAGCTGGGCTCATCCAGGCTGGAAAAGCAATGGATTTTTGGCTTTGGGGGCAAAAGTCCTGTTAGGGTCTAACAGGAGGCCATCACAACAACAAAGCCAGGGTGCCACTATGGTGCAGAGTGGAAGATGAGAGGCAATGTTGAAACAAGCAGTTCAAACTAGATGCAAGGAAAAAATGTCTCACTGTGAGGACAAACAAGCAAGGAGAACAGGTGAAGCAGAATGCCCAGAGAAGCTGTGCAGGCTGCAGCCATGGAGGTTCTCGAGGCAAGAGTGGATAGCACAATAGAATAGTATAGGATACATAAAAGATGCATGGGGACTTCAAGATTGGCAAGACCACCACCACAGCCACATTCAAATTGGACCTTATTTAGCTTGACCTTTTCACCTTTATGCTTACTAATATCCTCCTATGTCCCACAGGCACTTTTTAAAATTTTAATCTGATTGAAGTTTATTTGGAGCACTTGCTTTCAGCTTTTATTTAGTTCTGAAAGCTGCTGCTTCTATTCTTTAATGTGAAGAGGAGATTCTATGCTAGTTGTCTTTCTTCCTGCCTTATTATGCCATTCAGAACTACTACTACAAAAGCTTCACTTTTTGGCCTACCATGACTGCAGTCCCCCTACTTTTATAAAAAGATTTTTCATACAAAGAGTTTTTGCTACAGGTAATTTCTATTCATTGTGGGTGTGCTGCAAGTATATTCCAGTACAAAAAAAATTCACTAAGGTATTTTAGCCAGCACCACTCCAACTCTATTTGACACAAAGGCATGCAGTAAAATATTCCAAGAGTATCATTCCAGTTTTTCCAAATGTATAGACTCTGGCCAAAAATCTCTAAGCAAATATGTTTCACTTAAACTGGAAATTGTAAGCCTGCTTTCATTTCTAACAGTTCTGTTTCTAACCTTGAGATCAGGTATGTGAGAGCTTCACGCTATGACACACACTCCTTTTAAATTCTCATTCTGACTGTGCTGCAGAAAAGAAGTAAAGCAGCTGCCCCTTTAAAGCAATAGCAAAGAGAATATATACCCCTCCTTATCATCTCCTGCAAACGAGATACTGTGGCATATGCAAAAGAAGATACAACTGCTAATCAAAATAAAATACATTAAAAAAAAAAAAAGGAGTAAGGCATTGCAAACAGTACGTATGCTTATTTAAAGCAGTAATCTCTTTGGTCTAATCTAGTTACATACTTTCGTCTTTTCTGAGAGTCTGCCCACAGCAGATAAACACACAAACCTTCTTGTGCTGCACCAACTGACGTCAGCAGTCGCTTAGGAACCGCGTTTGGTGCAAAAGTGGTAGTACCGAAACTATGTTTACAATTGGAAAAGAATGAAGTATGCAGGGCTCCCCAGAGCTTCAGGAAAAGAGATACACATTTATAAACGCAAACTACCAAAGAGCTTCTTGAAAAATTCACAGCGCTTTCAAAGAATGTTCATCTGCTCAAATATCTTCTGATGAATACCAAGGGCAATAGATTTATTTTTTGTATTTTCAATGGCACAATTTTCCCTGTGCCCAGGAAAAAATAAAAAAAGTAGTTGTCAGTTTTGCCAGTTTTGGAATGCAAGATCTGAGCTTCTTTCACTTCTGTATATTCTGTAAATGAAAATTCAAATCCAGTAACAACTTCATTGGGTAGCTGTTTACAGGGACAAAGCCCTGTTGTTCCCACAGCAGGAAAACAAAAGGTCTCACAAAACAACCTGTGCCAATAGAAATAATCATCCCTTCACTATTTTCTATGTATTCAACTGTTTAGGAAGACTAGTATTTAAGGAACTTAGAAGTGTCACATTTTAAATAACTCAGTAGAAAAATTATTTAGAAGACCCTGAAGGATAAACTACATAGAACTACACAGATGAAAAGCTGCTTGAGACAACTTCCCAAACAACCTCAAGTTACAATTACAGAATTTTAACTTAAAAAAAAGTGTGTGAAACTGTACGAACAGGCTTTTTTATTAGTCCAGTGTAATTTACAAGTAAAGCTCAAATTCTGAGTAGCCTGATACCTTCCATTCTGTAACAACATTCTATAAAGTTTCTAACCATTTCTGGAAATCTATTGAATAAGAAAAAGAATTTGCATAATCTATACAAGTTTAAAAAATGGTCTTTAAAATGCTAGATACATGTATTAGACCTCTAGTAAGCATTCTCCAGCTTCAGTCTATGGAAATGAAGCAGTTTTCTCATCAGAGCTGGCCTAATAGGAATGCACTGTAATGTTAGACATCATAACAGAGGGAGTCTGTATCCTGTGTGCTCACATTCCTCCTGCTGGCTCTGAGAAAACATGAAGGAAGAAGCTAAAACTAGAGTGGTCAAAAAAAGGACACTGCAGAGAAGAACACAAAATAATTTGAGTCAATATTACAAAACCCAGAATGCTTATTTTCATATTCTTTTGACAGATTTCCAGTATGAAACCCCACATCCAACAGTCCCTCTCAACCCCTGAACAGTAATTAGTTACTCAGACCTGAGAGGTGTGTGCATTAATCACAGATTTTTGCTGCACACATCTCCAATCAAAAAAAAATCTGCATGGAAGGAGAACACAGTCTGCCTAATACAAGCATTACCATAAATTTAGGAAAGCTAACCGGAATATATGTTATATCCAATGGAAGTGATCAAAATCAGGAACATTCCCCCTTCACTCCACCAAAAAAACTCCCACCATCCATGTGCAAAGTGGAAAAACTATAGACAAGGCAGTAAACAGGGGTAAACCTCTCTTTTTAAATACTTACTTCCTGACATGCAAACAGTTTTACCAATTCTCTAAAAGCAAAATGAGCAAAAGGAGCAAGTAAAACCGACTTGATCTGAAGCAGGCAATGACTGATTTTATTCATCTCGGTATTTTTTGGTCTTCTATCAGGAGTGGGAGAAAGCTCTGTGATTTCAATGCACCCCTGAAGAATATTGTCTCTGGAAAAAGCCCAGAGGTAATTTGGACCAAGAATAGTTATATGATCCCAAACGGAAACATTTCAATACCATCCAAAGGACTAAGCAGTTTATCTGGAAGCGAGGCAGAAAGATCTGAAGAAGAAAATGGCTCTACTAAACTCAGCAATGCCTTACTCATTGATTCAGGTAGAGTTCAGAAATTGCCTCAGCTTGCTTTCTGATTTATATGCCTGTACCTGGGCTCTAAGTCAACTTTTCCAGAATTCTGAATTTGCTTCCTATCACACCTCTCATCATGACAGCTGAAAACTGAGTTTCCAGTCTTCTAATGCCCTTGGAAAACAAAGCATCGCTTTTCTGCAGCTGTATCTGGAACCAATCAAGGTGCTGAAGGGAGCAACTTGCTGCTCAAACTGCTGTACTTTGAGAATTCTGGAGGGGCTAGAACACAGTTCAACCGTGCTTCCATGGACAGCAGCAGCAGGAGACTCTGTTCTCCCAGGTCCCACTGCTGGTAAACGTCCCAAACAGAGACTTACAGAAGCCACCTGGATAATCTTTTAAATATGACCTGGGATAGGAAGGAAAGAGCCAGAAACAAACGTCCAGTTGTTACCAAAAATGCAGCCTATGCACTAAGCACACACCACACAGAATTCTAGTCAGAATTATGCTCCTACAATGCCAGCTTTGTGACCCACAAAGAGGTAAGACTTACTGGGAGATTAATTTTGTAGTTCTAATAGCTGGTCTTGGAAATGGCCAAGTTTTAAGTAAGTGTCTTTCCCCTTCTTCACCCTCTCCTTCATGAATGTTAGCTAGTTAATTTTAAAAAAAACAAAAACATCACCTCACTGCCTAAACAGATGACACATATATATGGGCAATGTAATAAACTATAAACATAAAATACCTCTTATCTGCAAACAAAATGTGAATTTGGAGACACAATGAGAAACATTCTTCACAAACCCATAAGTTCCTTTTCTTAGAGGGTGGAAAAATAATTCTGAGCATCAGAAAAGACAGGAAAATTAGTGGTAATCAATGTTAATAAAACTTCATGCTTTCTGGTCATCTGGAGGAGAGAAATTCTATGAAAACTCATCTTTTGTTTGAAAAGCAAGCTTCTTTGCTTCATCCTTTTATCTGCTGCCCATTTTACTACTCAGGGTCCCACAAGAATAGAGTGTGACCTATCCTTTAATTTCTGAATAGATAGAACACAAAACAAAACCCCAGTGACACAACTATAACATCCCAGCAGCAGCAGTGAATCAAGCCTCATGCCAGGTCAAGACTTATTCGAGCTCCTCCTCCAAAAAATGGTCATTGCCATTTCTACCTAGTAGCCTGCTGCAATGAAAAAGAAGTTGTAGTTTCTGCAAGAAAGGAACAGAGCACACAAAAATCAGCCAATAAATAAGTCAGCATTTCATTTATCTTGGAGCTGTCATTGCTAGACAGCTCATTTCCATAACTGGTAAAGACTGAAGAGCAACAAATTAAGCCCTATAACTTCACAGGAAATACACGGTCATGTGTCTACATAGAAGATAATCTTCCCAAACTCTGAATAAACATCTCAACAAGAAGTATCAGGACAATAAACACACTTTCTCAGTAAAAGGGGCAAGTACCTCTGTGAGGAGCACAAATGATGAAATCCTTGGCAGTTTTGTCTTATGACTGGATTACCTGGCAACTTGGAATTGGATGTTTATCCTCTGTCAAATTTCACCGAAATAAGCAAGCATTTCAAAGATACTAAAGATTAATACTTCAAGCTGACAAAACTGAGGCTGTTCAGCCTGGAGAAGTTTGCATGGAGACCTCATAGCAACCCTCCAGTATCTGAAAAGGGCCTAGAGGGAAGCCAGAGAAGGGACTCCCATCAGGACCTGTAGTGGCAGGACAAGGGGCAATGGCTTCAAACTGAGAGAGAGCAGGTTTAGATTAGGTATTTGGAAGAAATTCATGACTGTCAGGGTGGTGAGGCACTGGCACAGGTTGCCCAGAGAAGCTGTGGCTGTCCCATCCCTGGAGTGTTCAAGGCCACACGGGATGGGGCCCTGAACAGCCTGGTCTAGTGGAAGGTGTCCCTGTCCATGGCAGAGGGGTGGAACTAGAATATTAGGGTCCCTTCCAACCCAAACCATTCTATGATTTTGTGAAAGTTTGCATGACAGAAAGGTATTTGAATTAAACTACAATGTGTGCACACATACACTACATGTACATATATAAATTTGTCTACATTTGCATTAAGGTCATAATTAAATAGAGAATTATATACCAAATAGATTAGCCTAGAGAAGTACGTCCAAAAAGAAGGTCAGAACAGCCCCTTCAGAGACAACCTGGAAAACAGACGTCTGTGGTAAGGGAACAAAAATTCTTTACGAAGTCCACATACAGTTAGAGAATCATAGAATTTTTAAGGTTGGGAAAGAACTTAAAGATCATCAAGGCCAACTAGGTTTAGCACTACCACCACATTCACCATTAAACCATGTCCTCAAGTACCCTAACCACATGTTTTTTGAACACTTGCAGGCATGATGACTACACTACTTCCTTGGGCAGTCTGTTCCAACACTTTACAACCTTCTCCATGAAAATATTTTTCCTAATATCCAACCTAAACCTCTCCTGGGGCAATTTGAGGCCATCTCCTCTCATTCTATCGCTGGCTGCCTGGGAGAAGAAACGGATCCCACCTGGCTACCGCCGCCTTCCAGGCAGGTATAAAGAGTGATAAGGTCACTCCTGAGCCTCCTTTTCTCCAGGCCAAACACCCCCAGCTCTCTCAGCTGCTCCCCACAGGACTTGTGCTCCAAACCCTTCCCCAGCTCCGTTCTCTGGACTCTCTCCAGCCCCTCAATGTCTTGCTTGCAGTGAGGGCCCAGAACTGGACACAGCACTCGAGGTGTGGCCTCACCAGTGCCCAGTACAGGGGACAATCCCTGCCCTGGTCCTGCTGGCCACACCATTGCTGATGCAGGCCAGGATGCCATTGGTCACCTTGGCCACCTGGGCACTGCTGGCTCATGTTCAGCCACTGTCAACCAGCACCACCAGGCCCTCTCCTGGCAGACATTTTCCAGCCACTCTTCCCCCCCAGCCTGCAGTGCTGCAGGGGGTTGTTGTGACCCGACAGGACAGCGTCTTTTATTAGAATTTAACAGGAAAATAAAATAGAAAACAGGAAATTATTTCTTCAAGACTTTTTGTCTTGTATCATAAACTTTAGGGATCTATTTATACTTTAGCTTCTTGTAAGCGCTATGATTTCAAGAATCAGTGCAAGTTCAGGACTAAAGCTTCAACCATGAAAGATGCTCAGAGGAAACTCAAGAGTTGGTTAAGGCTAGAAAAAGCTACCTAGAAATGTTGATTCATTTGCAGAATCAAGCATTTCAATTAATTTACTCTTCAATGAAAAAAATCTATATTGGTGCCCAAAAACCCTGATGCAGAAACTTCAAACTTACTAACACCATAAGACTGAGTCCCATTACTACGTTTCAACAATGTTGACTCCCACTTTCACACTGAAACACAGTTTTAATTACTTGCCTCAGGACACAGAAAATGAGCAACTACTTTGCAAACTAGAAAATGCAGTTTCTCAGTGTGTATAAATGGTTATTAAAAATGATTACAACTGCTTAAACAAAGACATTCGGTACAGTTCATAGTGGCTATCAAATGATAAGCATACCATAGCAGTATGGTTTAAATGTCAAAATGCAAAAGCTGCTATTTAATTTCAATGATTTTTGATTACATTTTTGACACTGGCAATTTTACTGATGTAAAAAGTTGTGTAGTTGCCTTGAAGTTATGAGACTTCAGTGTGAAAACATAAAGAATTTACAATATTTAGACATCAAAATAGTTCGGTCATTAAATAAACAGATCTGAAAATGGGGTAAGAAAAGCAGGTATCTTCGGTGAACGTTGGGCATTCTAATTTTCTTTTTTACTTTTTATAAAATTTTAGAATTTTGGGGCATAAGGTTTGTTTTTTTAAAATTTAAGCTTCAAAGTAAATGTTTTAACAATCATTACCAAGTAACCAGCACAGCAGAATGCAGCAATTCCTCAGTCAAATAAAACCAATAAAGTGACACAAAGCACTTACAAGAAGCTGTGGAATGAATGGTATTAATTATTATCTCAGTATTCCCAATTTTTATATTACAAATTTGAAACATTTTGAATACTTAGTTGAAATTTTCTGACAAAATATTGTCTTCTAAAAGTACTGTCTTTAAGCATTTTGTCAAAATAAGAATCCTTTACAAGCATTCCAAGAAAAGAGAGAGTAAAACTCTCTTTTATATAATGAAACCTAAAAAATGATAGCTTTTTTTAGCATTTTAACAAAGCAACAAAAATCTGTAATCTTATTGAGAATGAAGCTATATATTAAATACCAAAGCAAACACTTAACAGGTTCTGAAATCACTTCTGTTTGGTGCTTGTTTCTGACCAATAACTAACAGGGTGACTTTTACTTTTCCTCGACTCACACAAGGTTATAACCAAGCTAATTAATTAATTAATTAAAATCTACACACAGGACGTTTGCATTGAGAACCAAGCCTGTAATACATAAGAAAGACAGATTTTTGACTGGAGGCCCCCAGACAGTGAGGTTTAAAAAAAAAAAGCAGGGAAATTAGATTAGAATTGCCTGGCCTGGCGTTGTATCTCTGATGGCACTGACAATTTACAGGAAACATTGGCTAAATTCACAGAGCATTCAACTTCTGACAGTTCGTAAGCCACAACAAGGAGTTTTGGCAAACCATTTAAAGTCTTGTGGGCTACTTTTCCAAATATTTAATTTATCAAAAAGATTACTGGCAGAATGGAATTCAGCACAAAATACCCACCCATGCTCACCCAATTTCCTGAGCAGATTTCACGGTATACTGTGCCACTGGCAGCATTGCATACAGCTGGTTTAGGGCCACCACAAAGAGGAGTCACTGTGCCCCTCTTCCTGGGATATTACAGGGTCATTTATACCTCTTTCGAGTCATTCTACTGGATGACTGCTAAGAGGCACACCCTTCAAAGTGCTTGCCAAACTGCCTCTGTCAATGAATAGTTCTCCTCAATTATTTCTTACAAAATATTTCTAATCATGTTTGCAGTTGAAAAGTCTTTGTTCTATTTCAGCTCTTTGGTATATTTCTTCCCACAAGCCATGCTTACCAAAGATCTTCCAGAACACATCCCTGGCAATATCCAAGGTCAGGCTGGATGGGGCTCTGAGCACCCTGGTCTAAGGGAAGGTGTCCCTGCCCATGCAGGGGAGATAGAAGCAGCTGATCTTCCAACCCAATTCCATGGCTCCATGATATTCCAGGAATTACGGTGACAGAGGACCCTGCACATTCTTCATACTTCACACCACGTTGTCCAGAACACCTTACCATGTACAATCACTACCAAATAGATAAAGCTCTAAAAACTGCTTATTTGACATTATAAAATTAAAGTGTTCTAACTCCATCTTCTGGCTAGGAATAACTGATATGGAAGATCAAAAATGATCGAGTGAATTCAGCTTGACATCAGGCTGTACTTACAAACTTCAGGCTTCTAAAGCTTCTTCTTTATGTGATTAAAGCTTTCTCTCCAGTTTATTTTTTACTTCCCTCTTAGTTTTCCCAGGTTTGAGTTTGATCTTTGTCTTCATCTATGTAATCAACATTTTTGTTAATGTTTTGGTTTAAGAAATGTGAATTTAATCAAGAGCAAATTTCCTCTTTATCTTCCTGAACATTATTTTAAGAGGTAATAATAGTAAAAATTAGGTGATGAGTAACTGTCCTTGTGTTAGGAAAGCATCATTAGTTGCACAATGCGAGATTAAGTATTTCGTATTTCATAAAGGAATAGAGCTAACAACTCAAAAAAAGTAGAGCCACAGATATTTTCACACGATTTTCTCTTTGATAACAAACCTAGAGGAAAACACAAAAAGTTCACAAAAGAAACAGATATCTAAAGTCATTTGTGTCTATTCCTCAGTAGCTGAATTTGTTCAAAATCTGAAATGAGACACATGGTGCTCCTGCTTCCATCTCCATTCCCAACCCCTTCTGCAAAAAATTATCTTGATGGCTTAATGCCTCTTACACTGGTGGTTCTACTGAAGGGGTGACAGACAGAACAGATAAGCAGAAAACTCCACAAAACAAACCTACCACAGACTAGGAGATATTATAAAAGCAGTAAGTGATACATGATTGGATTGCCCAGCTTCACGTTACAGAAAATTGCAAACCTGATGGAACAAAGGAACTGGCAGGAACAAAGTCGTAGGACCTATTTGTCCCAGGAAGTTCAGCCTGGGCTTGAAATATTAATGAGAAACTGATGTTTTCATCATATTTTCCTATTCCTTGCTGTCACATATGTGAATTTTTGGAAACATGAAAATTAAGAGCCAAAGAGGATTATTAAAAAGAGCTGGATAGAAGCTTCCTGACTGTAGCAACTTGCTTATCTGGAACTTCAGGTACCCACAAAAGTCAGAAAAATCATCACATAGAAGCATCAGAGGGACAGACACTGCCTCAGTATGAGGGATTTCCACTTCTGCATTCCCAGGTAACAGCTTTTCTTCACTACCAGATTACACGTTCTGTAATCTGTAGATGGAAGCATAATGAATTATGAGAATCCAAGAACCAGAAGGTGACTCACAGAAGTGTTGTTACAGTTTTTATAAAGTTTTCATTTCATTTTGCCTCAAGAATTATGAAGAACTTTCACATAAACAGAACAGCATTAAAGCCCTGGTTTAAGAGTGCCAAATGCTCTGGTACTTGGACAAGCCTAATTCTCATGTGCCCTTTACCAGTTCATTCTGTTCTGATGTAAGAATGCTGTATGATTCTGTCCGTGACCGCACGATTTGCAATTGTTCTTCAAACAAACCCTCTGCTCCATCTATGCATAAGTCTCCCTTAAATATCTAAATTGCACCTTTCCATTCGGGATCTTTGTGAAAACTTTGTGTAGAACATTGGATGTTGCAAGCACGGCACCACATCTGCCTGCAGCTGCTTAATTTTAACTACCTGTTTGCCATATTTCAGCCATCCAACGCTGAAGCATTTTGTTCCTTTACTTCAAACAGACAATCTAGAACATACAGTTCACATGGAAAAAATATAGAGGCTTTTGGGCACGAGGGGATGCTCTTTTGACTGATTTATTGGGAAGTTCTAAACACATCCATTCTTTTCATGGCAGTGCCGTTAGTTCTCTTAAATCAGCACAACTTGGCATGGCCACAATAAAGCAGCATTCCTGCCCTCCCTCTGCTGCTCATTCCCAACCCTGGGTGACTCCCTCCCTTTTGCACCAAAAGCCTTTACGCAGACACGTGGCAAGGAGCTACAAAAAAGAACTGATTACTTTTAACATGGATTAGTTCCCCAATTTAGTTCGCTGTGTAGTCTCATGAATGCTTGTGTCAGCACCATGGGGGATGGTGCCAGGGCAGCAATGAGCAAACAGGGCTGGGGAGGACCACTCCTCCCAGTGTTAGTGCCATAAAGCTTTCAGGGAATTGGAATATTTGAGTAGAGGTGGTCACATTAAAAACTATAGGTCCAAAGGTCAAAATAAAAAAAAAAAAAATCACTTTTTGCAACTACATAAAAACTAATCTAAATTGGACATGGTTCTTAGCATCAGAAAATTATGCTCTGACCTCAGAACTCATAATTTTAATCAAGACTTGCACTGCAATTGTACCTCCCAGCCAACAAAATTGTACCTCCCAGCCTGCTGTTGCACCACACATTTTACTTGGTTCTGCTGCTGGTATTATGAGCAAAAGAAGAGGGGAAAAAAAAATACTCCTAAAGAAAAAAACCCACCAGTATGTGAAGGAAAAATAAGGAAGACTGGCAAAACAGAATATAGCAGAGACAAATAGAAGGGATCAGCATTCAGATTTTTAAGAAGTAAATTAATTGGGGGGGGGGGGGCACGGAAGAAGGAGGTATAGAAAAGTTACTGATAGCACTAAACCTCTTGATTTTAAAAGTCATTGAAGTCTTGGCCTCCAGCATGCATCTTAACAAAAACATTTCCTCTAAATAGGTACCATATACAGAAGACAACATTTTAAGTCAAAAATGCTTCTAAAATTACTATCCCAGACGGCAAGTGTAGTGGGATATGAAGACTAATCTAGAGCTCTCTATTCCACAGGTTTTTAGCAAACTCTTACATTCTATGGATTAGTTAAGGACTCAAATCATGTGTGAACACCAAACACACTGAGAGGAAGCCTGACACTGAAGAAACTGGGAACAAGTTAGTTACTTGGACACAGCAAATAAATAAACTGTGAAAATCACAAAATAGTAAAGGAAAATTTGTGACATGCCAGGAAAATCTGGAGATGGCTATGGCATGCCTCTCTGTTATTCCCCCTAGCTTTCATCCTCTGAAAATCCAAAACAAACAAAGCAGCCCAATGACAGGTTTACCACAGGCCGAGGTTGTGATGTTCTGGGGTGGAGATGTAGAGAAACTTCCTATTCGTGAGAAAGAGGAAGATTTTAATATCAGGAGAAAGGGGCTGGTGAACAGAACTAAGTCTATATAATTTCCTCTGTTGATCTTAATGATTACATGGAAATCAAAAAACATTCCTGGCTGAGATAGTTTGAAAATAAAAAGACCTGGAGGAAAGTTATCCAGATTAGACAATGGGAATAATAATAATAATAATAAATAATTTTTAAAGGCTGCCCATATAGGGAATTCTAATGATCACTTAGGAACATAACCGTATGATGAGGACAGAAAACAAAGAAGACACCCCTTTGTGCCTCTCAGAAAAGCATGGAAACATTCCTGATGCACAAAACTTTCCATGCAAGGTGATCTGACTGCTGGCCATTTTAGCTACACACATTAAAAAAAATAGATTGTCAGTCACTTTCTTCATGTTTTCAGTGGAATTTTCTACAAAATACTTTTTAAGAGTTGCGAAAACATGACGCTAATTTATTTTCCACAGTAAAAATCACAATCAGAAGGAGATGGGAGAGACCTTAATCCCTTTTCTTTCATAGCACCCACCCATTTGACTGGTTCTGTTACAGAACAAACAGTAAGAGACAAGTTGACTTGTCACGCCACTGACAGACATAAACCGAATGTTTCCCCAGGAATTCGACAAAACATCACTGATTTTGCTGAAAAACAGGCAGTCCTTTACTGTAATGCCTGAAAGATGAAATAGCCAAGTAGCATCCAGTTCCATCTGTTATTACCGACTTATCTTTTGAAACATGCATGTAATACAGTCTGAGAATCCAGAAAACAACAACTGAGTATTGTCAGCTCATAAAAGCACTTTGACAATAGCTAACAAGTGCCAGAATGAAGATCAAATTCAGATAATTAAATAATATTAAAAGTTATGCAGAAATGTAACTCCCATTTCCTTCATCGAAGGGAAACTGACAAGGCTTACAGAGCTAAAATACTAAACAAGGATAAAACAAAATATTCAGTAGGCCTGATGTACTGCATAACTTGCAGGAATTGCCCTAGCAAATTGGCAGAATTGCAGGACATAATGGAACCCAACAGGGACCTGATGACACCATAGCCTCCATTTTACTGTCCAGAACCGAAGGGGCAAAGAAAATGAAGGACAAAATTCAAAATTGTGATTTCCGCATCTTGCTTTGTTAACACCTACACTAGCTGCTTATTGATCACACAGATTTAAGTCCCGATAGCCATTCACTTCAGCAGCAAAACTTCATATCCTGCAGCTGAGCCAATACAAACACACACCAAACACAAGCAGAGGCCACATGCGACGCCTTAGCGAGGCTGGGCAAGTCAGCCCAACTGCTCTGAACCATCAGCAAAACCTGGTGCTCTTCCTTTTTAACGGCCAATAAACCCCCGGTGTTCTAGCCACCTCCACACAATTATTTATTTTTTTTTTTAGTTTAAGTAAAATACAATTGGAGAGAAACCACCCAATACTCCCAGGCCACACAGACAGTGATCACCGTTTGGAATGCAACCCCAGTGACCAGCTAACCATAAATGACACTGGCCTACAGTCCAAAAAATGCCCCAAGAATACAGGCTGCCAGACTGCTGCAGCCAAGGCAATTTATCATAAATGTGCAGAAATGAAGATACCCAGTCTTTCTAAGCCTTGTATTCAAGGGTTTGGAGGTGAAGAGGGAGGGAAAGTAGGGTTCAAAATTGGAAAGGTTTGGTTGTCTTTTTTCCTTTATGCTTTTAATACAGATTAAATTCCTCAAAAATAATTTGAAATTCCAAGTATTTAAACATTTAAATTATATTGGCTTTTTAAGCTTCACACAAACTGAGGAACATATGTATTCTGTATTAACTTTGACATTTTAACAAGTCTGGCCTTCAGCTATGTACTATAATTCTAGTTTGTTAAAATCTAAATTTATTCATGTGTTCACCTATGGAACAAACCCATGGAAAAATAAAAACACAAACATTTCTGGTGTAACCTGTTGGTCACTGTGTGATTTTTCCCTAGAACAACCCAGCCATGAGGCAATACCCATACTAACAACATACATCAATATTAAGCCAGTTAGTGTAAATTTGTTTACAGTTTTTGAGTGAAATACAGAAGATATGATGATTTTCTGAGATAAAACACACACTGCTTTCAACACTAACTGGTTTACGTTAGTGGCTAGGTAACCACTGGAAGTAACTGAATTTTAATCAACACAGAAAAAAAAGGATTTAGAAAAAAAATCCCTTGCTTTAGACGTTAAGCCACAGGTACCATTAATTTTGAAAACAATGCTTTAATATGTAACACACGAAAATACTTCAGATTAATTGCTGGAAAAGGTGGCAAGACCCAAAATGTTGGTGAAACTTGCAGGGCACTTAATTTTGGAAACTAGGGGAGGTCATTTTCATAGAGATCACAAAAATGTGATTGTACATTTTTTGAGAACCGAGCACAGCCACAACGTTCTTTACAGAAGCAGCGTGGAAAGTTTAAATAAATTGAAAAATCATCCCAAGCAGCGCTTCGCAGATTCTCCTGAGCGCCGCAGCCGCAGCCAGAAGCGCAGGGCTTGAGACGGAGCCAGCCTTTGCCTTTGTAGCAGGCGAGCTCAGCTTGCAACACTATCAAAAATAAAAGAACTGTAAGCTAATTGCTGGCAAGTATGACGCAAGCGGTTCCCTAGGTAACAGCCCAAGTTGCTGAAGTGCCTGATCCAGCATTTCCTCATCTGTTTGCACTCACACCAGCAGTCTGACAATGTAGTCACTGCATCCTGTTTCACTCAGCAGCCAGCGAACCGCTCCGCTTAACCCTTCAGCTGCATCTTCCCACTCAGCCCAGCTGCGCTCAAACCAACTTTTCACGGCCAGGCTTTTGCATTTTCTCACACCTCGGCAGCAGCTGTCTGCACTGCCTTTTCTATGTTTAATTGAGGAGGAAAGCAGGAGAAATAAAACAATTTAAATTTTTTTTTTTAAAAAATGTATCTTTTAATTTGTATTTGCACTACTGAAAGTTTTGGGCACAAATTAAATTTTAAAAAATTAGTCGCCTGCAGACTTAATATAAAACAATGAGCTATATGTGTTTCAAATCTCAACTTCATAGCTACAGAATTTTCCTGATTTTATACTATACTTTAAGTAAATAAAACACAAATATCATCTATCAAACTGCTTCTCATTCAATTCAAATAAATGTAGACTCATTTATAAGTAGTTGTAGACTCATTTATAAGTAGCAAACCTGTTTTAAAATGTATCAAAAAGCAGTGTATACACCAAGGAAAAAAAAACTTTAAAAATCACATTTCAATCTAAAAAAACGTAGACAGCATGGATCTCATCTGTGAGCAGGGAAACTGCAGATTCTAGAGAGATAAAAGAAATTATAAAAAAGAACAAATGCTGGCCTTTCTGACAATATACTGAACACATGAAAAACAGATTATTTTACAGTTTACTTCTTAAATGTGAATTTGAATTTGGCCATTTCAGGACATGAATAAACATGAAACAAACTATTTTCAGCACAGAGCTTTTATGTGCTGACATCAGTGTTTATCCGGTGTAAAACAAGACTGTTTTTCTGTACTATGGGAATAGCTTTGGGCCACAAAGAAAGCAAAAAGGTGAGATAAAAGTAATTTTTTTGTTGTTGTTAAAAATTCTGGGTGATGCTTCACCACGGGAAAATGCACATGAAATTTATTGGTAAAAAAGCCTCCCACCTTCCCAGACTGTTCCCCTCAGCGCACTTTCAAATGGGAAATCCCCCTCAAGCATTCTGAAACAGATGACTGCCAGCCAGAACAACCTGCCACAGCAGCTTCCTGGCCACCAAAGGGAACTGGGTATTGAAAACGTGAAGGTGCAGGCAGGAGGCAATGCCGGGGACTTTTCAGAATTCCTTTCCCCAGAGCTGACTCACTCAGGGGCCAGTCCGCATCACACCAGAGCTGCTCTGCAAGGAGATCGAAACCATCCCGATTTTCCACTAACTGCCACTCTCATTCCTTCTAATACACCGTGTTTCTCCTTTTCCTTGGGAAGCCTTCCTGCTCAAATCTACTATCATAATGCAACAATATTCCAAAATATAAAATACCAAGTTTTAGGCTAAAAAGCCCAGGGGTACAGAGAAAGGAGCAGCCAGAAATAAAACTCCCAAGGACAGTATGCAGGTATGCACTGTCAACTGTACCTCTGTAGAAAATATGAAACCAAAAAGTTAACACAACATCATCAATGCTCTGGCTTAGTCAGCAATTAACCCTTTGCTAGCATCTCAGTGATGTTTTTTCTCCAAATACCCATCAGCAGGCTTTTTTACCCTATTAATACAGATTTTTCTCTGCATCACTGCTTAGCTCCTTCCCATTCACCTGCATTCCTCCTATGCTATTCCTCTATATTACAGTACCCACCTAGTTTGTAGGAAGGCAGAAGAAAAACAAAAAGAAATGTTTTCTTCACCCATGGACAATTTTCCTCAACTGAATGGAAAGCCAGCTCAGGAAAAAACTAAAGGAAGTAGTCTGGTATGCGATTATGGAAATTCCAGAATGAGATCAAGAAGTTTCAGGGATGAGGAGGCAATGACAGGCAGAAAACCTGGGATGGCACAGGGCATGTTGAAGAACCCAAATATCCCTGTAGGGGAGGGAAGCAAACCAGCACAGACTAGCAAGACATGAAGAGATTCCCACCCTAACTCTATTCTCCAGTGGATTAGGGAGCCCTGAGAAAAGTCATGAGCCACATGATGGCTTTAACTTATGGGATTCAAGGTTCAGACAAGTTTTCCAAAACTAAAACATAAAATGGTTGCTGGGATATCTTTGGTAAAATGAGTTTTTAGGTGACTGGATTAGAGCCAAGTGGAAGAACATCCACATACAAATTCTATCAGAGGGCACTAAAAGTTATATATAAATAGAAACAAAAGCCTCTATAAGGCTTGGAAATCTATCCAAATCCTACTGACGTGGTACTTTTACAATGCTCAGAATTGTTATCTGCCTTATAAAAATCAACTGATTATGGAATCCACCATCACAGAGTTGTTTTCTCTAGCTCTGTCTCCTTCTACGCTCTGGGACACAAGAAGGAAAATACAGCTCTGGCCACCAAGCTAGGTGACATCCCAAATGATGCTCATGACAAGAGAGAGATAAGGAACTCACTGCTCTTTTTAACTCTGGCTTGTCTTGGCTTACCCCTCTTTCTGAAATCTGCAGGGCTACCACTGCAGAACATCCCAAAGAGTGAATCAGAGCTGATGGGATGAAAAAGACAGACCTGGGACGCAGCTGGGAATCTAACAGATACGCTGAACCAAAGTATTACTCAGAAATTAGAAGCAAAGTTCAAAATTTCCTTTAAAAAAAAGTTCTGCAAAAGTCCAGTTAAATGTGCTTGCCTTATGGAGGTAGATAAAGCCCAAGGTATCAGGACAGAAAATATTCCTCTGCTCCTACTGATCCTGTTACAACCCAAGCTGTAATCAGGATGAAATACCTCAATTAAATTCAACATCAGGACTATACAGATCAGGCAAAGCTTCCCTGTAGTTCTCAGACGCTGCAGGAAGGTACAATGACAAATACAAATCCTCTGATTCCTCCCCTCCATTTTTAATGGTGAAGTGAAGGGAGGAAGATGTTCACTATCTATTTTTGAGGCACAGCTCATTGCAGATTATCATTAGTCAGCCAGCTCCCCTTGCTACAGCTGCGGCCCTGGAGTCAATACTACTCCTGTTTCTCACTCCTCACTTGCTTACAACAGAAGAGAGCAAGGCAAAACATAAACAAGATGTCTAAAGGTTTGGTCTCCTTAAAAAAAAACCACAACCCAATAAAAACAACAAAAAAACACCCAAAACCACCAAACTAACCTAGAAAACCTTTGTCCCCTCCACCCATGAAATAAACAAACAGGGGATTGTTTTGAATTTTGAAACTACCGAAGACTTGCAGATTCTCTTTGGGCAGCAAAGAATAAGCTCCCAGGCAGCAAAGCCCACACCTGAAGAGCTCAGAGCTCACAAATAAATTTGAAGTTGGTGCTTACTGAGAATGAAGCAGATCAGCGAGCACCTTGCATCAAACCTGCAGAACCAAAAGAGCAAAATGAACAAAGAACTTCACCACATAATGTAGTGTCAAGGTAACAGATAAGGTCTGCATGGCTGTAAAAAATGAATTTATGCACCAGTTTGAATGCAGTCAAATTGTGTATAACTTTTCAATAATGGGCAATTAAAAGTAACATATTCTAGAAACAATATAATGCTCTAAGTCCAAATAAATATTTAATTCTCCTAATTTCCAAATTATACATTACCAAATGTTCCACAGTTTTTTAAAACAATACTTTGATTGCTATGTTTCTAAAAAGGTAAAGTGTTTGAGTCAGAACATTTTCATATCTCTGCTGAAACAGACACCTGTAATTTTGGACCAAATTGTGGTAGTGATCTTGTAACAAAGAAAGAGAAAGAACACATTGGTAGGAAGAGGTGTTAAAATTGTTGTAAATGAAGAAAAACTCAAGACAGGGAAAAAGAAAGAAAAATTATATTTCAACAAAGGACAAGAAAATAAGCAATTTACTTTTGAACATTAATCTCTTGGAAAGTTATTTTTCTTGTACTTTCAAGGCCCAAATAATTAATAATAAAGATGTGGCTTCTAAAGGCACACCAATCCTATCCATCCCCAGACAGGTGAAAGAAACAAAGCTCTAGGAATGTATTCAAGACTGTTAACACTTGCTAAAGTTATAAATTACATTAAGCTCTGTGAATTTTTAAACAAGTAAGCACTATAATCTCAATCCTTAAACACTGCAAAACACATGTTCTTTTCCACTTGAAAGCTTAAGTGCTCTGCTGACTCTAGGGAGCTTCCTACTAGAACAAGTGTTAGGGCAAGCATGGGAGACTTACAGATCTTTAGCAATGAGATTTTAACAGCAACTACTCTCACAAAAGACAAATTACCTAGGACTAAATACACCTTTAGAGGTCCAGTATTGCAGCTGTACTGACTTTTGCAGATACCTGAAATGGCATCTCTTTATTACACAAAACATGGTTTAAATATTTTTGAAAGTTGCAAGACACTTTCCTAAACAAGGTATCAATTCCACGTTTACAGGTATAATATCAGTTTCTAAATTAATTTGTCCTGAAATGTTATGCCTAATAAGGAGTTACGCAAATTTTACATGTAAGCAGTGAGTTTTACTCAGTTTTAACAAGACTGTTTGGAGCTTAGGGTCTCTAATCTAGTTCTGATTTTTACTCTCCAAAAAAAATCCTTATCCATCACACATAGAATAAAATACTGGTTTTTTATCAGACCATTCTGCAGATAGCTCTGATATCACAGTCGTTGTCTCAGAGGATCTGAAAACACAGACCACACTTAGAGCAATAGTCAGCATCGCATCTGCCTCAGCTCATCTACTCCCATTTTCCTATTTTCATCTTGACATCACAGAAAATCACTTGCAAACTTACTATTTTCAAAGTTCTTTGACATACTTTGGCATCTAATGAACAGGCTGCCAGTTATGAAAAATATATTAATTAAAAGCAGTGAGAAAAAAAGACTGGTCATTAACAAAAAAGCTGTTCCAAACTCTTCTTTCTTAATCAAACTTGTTCAAGCAGAGATTCCAAATAGAAGGAAAAATTAGACTTTCAGTAGTATCAGGGCATGGAAATATTCTGCTTTGCTGAATAAAAAGTAGCAAGAAATGCTGATACAAATTCTAATTAATGCTTTCTACAACTGCCTTTATATAAGCTAACAGATACTTATACTCAAAATACTTTCAACTGTGCTTTGCCATAACAGCAAAAAAGCTGTTATTTACATCATGGTAATAACTCATTTTAACTTCAGACAGACATACTACGGTTCTTTAATCATTGGTAAGATCCTAAGTAACATTCCAAAGGTTTTTTGCTATTTAAACAAACAAACAAAAAAAAGCCTAAACATCTGTGTGAATAATCTATGGAAATTCTCTCATTGCAAGGCTCGTTTGAAATCTGCTTTGTAAGCATGTTCCAGTGATCCCCAAAAGGACGCTCTGCTGCCCCAAAAATGCAGTTAGCTGAAACAAGGACAGGAGGACACATGCAGAGTGGACAGGACAAGCTTGCTTCTATTTTTTAGTTAAGAAATGAAATATACTGCTCTGTCCTATATTAACACATTAGGAATAATCACGTACTCATTAACGATTTATTTACCCCTGTGTCCCAGTGCCCTTTTGTATGGACAATCTCAATGGAAACTAAAACCCGGACCAATATTCATCTTTCCTTGAGCAAAAGAAAGTCTTCTTCCTGCAGATGCGAGTGGGCAGCAGGAAAGCTGCGCTAGCGCTAGCGTGCCTTTACTCCCTCCAGTTTGAGCCAATTCCTTCAGGGCACTCGCTGCCAGAGCAGATGGTGTTTCACAGGCACAGCAGGATCCAAACTTTTCCAGCCTGCTAATCGCACCTTCAGGTTTCAACACAAATTTCCCCCCCTCACCACTCACACGTCTGAACGTAACTGCTTGCATCTACAGAAATGCAGGCTAAATTAACTGAAATTTAATTTCATACTATGTAATGAGGATAATCGTAAGGAAAGAAGAATGTGTAGGAAACGATGGGATTGCAAGAGCAGGTATGGAAGAGCCTATGAGTGTATTCACACATTACACTGTCCTGGTGGCAAATCAAATGAAACGAAGGCTCCTGTGAACACTAATCAACACAATAATCACTTAAGAGTTCTCTCAAAATACATTCCTTTTTATTTTTTAAGTTGGCATCATTAAACCACACATGACACTGGGTTTTATTAGCTACTAATGATGTCCTATGAATACAGAGATCTATCCCAAAAAGTCAGCTCACTTTCAGAGGAACAAGCCCAGCTACAAAGCATTCCCTGCCCGTGGAGCACACACGGTGTGAGGCTCCTTGGCCACCACACAGCCCTCACACAGGAGATAATGAGGTCTCAGGATCACTGTTTAGCAGTCATCAAATGTTGAAAAACACGAGGTATATCAGCAACTTCTGGGAAAGGATGGAAATTATTCTGGACAGCCAGAAGGTACTAGAAAAACTCATTGATACTTGTCCTTTAAAAACCCTGTACTTCTTATATTGGTAACTTTAGAGTACTCAGAAATTTAGAATTCTTTTAAGAGAATCTACTATGCCGAAAGAATAAAATTATATTCCTGAGGTGGCAAACAGGTATCACACAACAATACTTAGGAGGAAAAAATAAATAAATTAAAACCCCCTAAAAATATGTTGTGATTAAACATGTAATATCAGCTGACTCTAAGAAAAATGAAAAGACCCTAAATGAAAACACAGGCCTTTAGTTTTAGGTCACAGTAGAAAAAAAGTCATGCAGACATTAAGCCTAGTATAAGAATGTCTTTTTTACCCTTTGATTTAGCTCATATCTTGTTAAAGGGTGTTAATTAATCAAAAAGAAATGAAGCATGACCAGTAATGAAGGTTAAAGAGACACTCTAATACCACAGTGCCTATGCAGCAAGTCCTAATTAAGCTGTTATTTCAATAAAATTGATGCAATTTCCCTCTGGTAACTTTAGCTTTCAGACACTTCTAGAAAAGTTTGTTCTATATTATGAGCTCTGCTGATAAAACCATCCTGACAACAGATATGAACAGGCAGGTGTGACCCAGCCCTGCTGTATCACCACCCCTCAGAGGTACAGTTCCTCTGGGGTGGAGGAGGAGCAGTGGCTGCTGTGGGCATAATCAATGAACTTACCCCAAATTAAACCCTATCCGTATTTCCCAGTTACCATCATCAGAGTGGGTATAGCTAAACCAACACACCTGTATTGCTAATTCACACCAAAAAGCCTGGGATGGTCCTCATAAAAGAGGGAAGATCTCTCAAAACCAAATCCAAAGCACACAAATACACCCTCCTATGGTACATATTCCATGGTATCTTGAACAACTTTAAAACAGTAAATTATAGAGGGGAAATATCATTTTCATATTCCATAAAACAAACTTTTCTTTATCAAACGAACAACAAGCGGAACACTTGCTGCAAACATGCCTTTAACTTAGTGAAGGTATTTGGGTTTGCATAAAGAGACATAAGGTTTGGCAACTTGGTAACAAAACTTGTCAACATTATCATTTGAGCAGTCACTGAATTGGAAATGTACCAGGTTTCTTCACAGCTCCCCCTGTCCAAAGTGAAGTGAACACTGGTGGCCACAAATGTTTTCCATAATAGAATTGTTTTCCATAAATATTAACCTGTCAAACAAATAGAGGGATATAAAATATGTGCTTGGGTATCTGTGCCCTCTCCCAGTAAATTTGCGCTTGCTTCAAAGGAACGTGCTACATACAAAAGCTCTGTGTGAAAAGGTGAGGATGGCCCAACACATCCAAACTTACTCCTGGTCACCAGCTGCCTGTATTTATATGAGTGATGTCCTTCCCCACAGCTGTACGATGCAGTTTCAAATAAAAAACTGCTCTAGAAGCTGACATTTTGGTTCAGCAGTCATGCCTTGTTATGGCCCTTCTAGTTCCTAGAACAGTTTGTTTTGCCACACTCATCAATAAGGCCATTCACTTAACTGGTCTTCCTTAAGCACAGAGTTCCCTGACCTATTTCTCTCACACTTCTCTTCCCCAAATATCATCATCTGCCAGCTTACTTGTTACCCTGTGAACTCGCATTTATTAACATCCCTGGCTCCCGTCAGTTTTGAAGGCTCTAGTACAATTTTACTGCCACTGGATCCTTATTGATCCTTTTAATGCTTCAGTAACAATCACTCACACATTGCACAGTCTGCCCTGACCAACCCAAGCTCTAGCTTTAACCTTGAGTTTTCATTTCTGCTATTGAGTTGTATGAAAGTCCCTTTTTTTTTTTTTTTTTTTTTTTTCCTTTTTTGTTTTGCTCACNTTTTTTTTTTTTTTTACCATTAGAATTTATTCTGTTGTGCCGTTGCATCTTGTTAAGCATTGTTTTCAGCCACTGGAAAAGGTGAGGATGGCTTCAACATTTCCTTTCACTCTTTTTTATTCTCTTCTTCAACTATTCTTTCAGCTTGCCTTCCACATAGTTTTATCCTGGAAAAATCGGTGAGATTCCAGCAAAATATTCTGTCAGTAGCCTCCTGTGGTCTGTCCTCTCTTCTTGTTTCGCAGACACAAGTTTCTCATCTGTTTTTCTTCAAAATTCTTTACATCAACAACAGAACAGACTACATCCCCCAATTTCTCAGTCTGTAATCCACAATCTTTGCACAGAAGTACAAGATTTACTCTTTCCCAACTTCAGCAATTGGTATCATCGAATAGTTGTATTTGGCTTTGTTCTGTGATTTTTTTTGAGGGTGGTAAGCCTGCATGAAGTTTTCATTTTTAAGTATCAGAAAAGCAAAACAGGATTTTAGAAAGTGTCTTTAAAAAGATAACTTTCCTATCAAATATCACATAGGGCCCAGGCTGTAACAGACTGCCCACCCCACCTGGTATTCACTCGTGACACAAGACACTGTCATGGGGATTCTGAAGGTTCAGCTCACACTGCCGACCTGCCCTGCGTTGGAGCATATTGCAAAGGGTTTCTCCACTTCCCACTCATGTTTTTTTTCATAAAATTTGCTGGGATTTGTTCTTCTAAGGCAAATAGTCCACAATCAGTTCCATTGGTCAAATTCAACTATTAGAATAGTACTGTAAGGCATATACATGCACAGGCATACACATGCACAGACATACATTGTGCCAAAAGATGAGCCTTTTTCTCAGGAAAATATACCAAATTTCTTGCCATTCTCTTCCCTTTCATGTTTAACCTTCCAGAATACGCTGTTCACAAACCCCAGCATAGAGGCTACCCCCTCTCTGTTGTTCTAGAGACTCTCCTGGGAACCTTTTGTTTCTCATCTCTACAAGTTTCTTTCATAAATTTAAAACATCTTCCAGGTCCGAGCTGAATATTAGTACTTTATGCAATTTATTCTGGTATTTTTCTTCAACACAGTCAATCATGCAGTTTTTGGAACTGCCTCTCATGGTTTCTTTCATTTCTTTCCTACTGGTGCTCTGTAACATGCTACCCTCACCTTCCAACAAATTTCTCCAGCATTTCCACAGCAGTGGTCTTTGATCTCCTTCCTTTCTCCACTTACATTTTCTTTCCAGGAAAACACACCTGAAGCAACAGTCAACCTCCTTTGCTATACTGACAACTCAGAGACACTCTTGCCTGCTTTTACTTATGCAGAATATAAACGGCCATGATGTCTTGGATATATGAAAGTTAATGGTAAACTTAGCTAACAAAGTTCTTAACTGCATTCCTTAATCAGGCACCTCCCTGATACCGTTCTTTGTCATTCACAGGGATGATCCGGGGAGTAACTTCACCAGAGGATACCATCTTAAACTCTGACCTCTCTATGGGCAAACCATGCTTCAATCAGCCTCTCTTTGTGGTATAATATTATGAGAGAGAGAGAAGTAGAGAGAGAGAAGGGGAGAGAGAGAAGGAGATGCAACTTTGACCAAGAGCCAGTTCATTTCACATTTCATCTAGCTCAAAATATGTTATCAATGTCAGAGAGAACCAGACAGATACAACAGAATCCTACTCATCCAAAATATGGTTGCAAAAGAGTTTTCCAAGTCTGTTGCTTTCACCATGTAATCCTTCTCTTTGCACATTCCTCACACTCAGCCGCATCCCATTGGAATTGATTCCATACACAGCTCAATACACACTGCTACCTTGAGTTTTTCCCCATAAGACAAACCCCAGAGAAAGGAAGATTCTGTGCACAACAGAAACACATCTTGCCATGCAGGTACAGCTGTGGCAACAGTCATTGGAGCCATGAGGGGGAAACTCCAAATAGCAAACAGCTGGTTTGCCACATACACAGCAAGGAAAATTATATTTTGTTACTGGCTGCACTCAGCAGGTGAAGTTTCACATGATTCTGGGCTGCAAACATCACCTGAGTGCAACAATTCTAAGATACTCTAAAATACACATTAACAGACAGCTTCTGCACTGGGAAGTTTATACCCTGAATTCTTAAGGACAAAGTATAATTTGTTTCACAAATAGGTAACAGACACAGATGTAAATTTCGTGAGCAAATAAGGAACTGCACTAATTTCAAGTTACACAAATATTTTAGACTCTTGAAATCAAGTCCTGATCTTCCTCAGGTAACACATCAAAGGTATGAGACAGCTTGGAACAGAAAGTGGGGAGAGGTGGTGGTCAATCCAACCCTAACCACAAGACAATTCTTCCTGTAATTAACAGAGTGTACATGAAAGCAGTCTTTGTCCATGAAATATCCCAGCTTTCCTACATGTTTGAACCTGGTCAGATAACCAGAAAAAGGTGTCAGCTCTGTTTGCAGACTGTTGTGGATACTTATCATGTGTATTTAATTAGGAAGGCCTATTCTTTACTCAAGGAAAAATATGAATATTCTTTCTGGATTCTGAGAAGCCCCTATGTATGATTTCCTACGCAGAGTTGTTTGCTCTCATATACATGTCAAGTTAAAGAAAAAAAGTCTTACTACCATATTTTTCAGGGCATAGTGTTTACAAGACCTGCAATACTGACAAGCACCTTTTAGACTCCCTGAATTGGCTTTCAGACAAAAAAAAATTATATAAAATTAAATGTTAAATGTACAAGAGGCAATGAAGATAAACCCTTTGCTATCAGTAGCAGTAAGTAGAGCTAACAGATTAGCATCCAGTTAATACATGCAGTCCAAATATGACCTACACAAAATTTGAGATACCAATCAATACTGCAGTCTTACTGCAATTCCTCTCTAGGTCTGAGGTGAACATTGAAGTAAAATACAAACAGCCTGTTTACTGCTAAAATCGTATCAATTTCTGTTGGCAGAAGTTTTAATATAGCAGAGTGCAGAAAAGGCATTGCCTTTGCAAAATTTTTTGCTGTAATTTTAGTCACATTTTTTCCCTCTATGTGTATTTATATACTTTGATATTGACATTTAAGTACACTTACAGAAAAACATAAAGATATATGTTCAAGTTTGTTTCCTCCCACCTCAGACTATGTTGCTAGACATAGGTACTGCAGAAAAGATGCACACAGCATGAATTTAGATACTTGCATGGCTGAAGTAAATATAGATACTCATATAAAAGGTAAGAATAATCTAATTTTATCAACTTTCCAGCCTTATAGTTGCTGCACCTGTTGAAATACAGAAAGCGATATCTACATATTTGTCATGAGGATGCTCAAATTTGAAAGCTTCTACAGGATCATGCTTACAGGGCCTCTTTCCACTTGTAGCCCAGAAAACAACAGTAGTCCCATCCAATTTCTGTGTGCACGTGCTGCTGGTTGCACATTCCCCTGTGTGTTAGTATTCCACCCTGTTCCCACCCCCTCCAGGCACACAGACTCCTTGGAATTGTTGACTGGAAAAAAAAAATCAAATAAATAAAATTATTTTCTTTTATTTTTAGGTAGACAGAAAGCACACAACTTCAACATGTAACTGAGAATTTAAGGTCAATACTAACATTCCCTATTTTCATCAAATAATAACTAAAATCTACACAAAACCAGATTTTTTTACAATGAGAGCAATCGGCTACAGGAATAATCTCCCCAGAGAAGTGGTGGATTCCCCAGCACTGGACAAGTTTAAGATTTAGCTGGACAGAGTGCTGGGCCAACTTGTCTAGACAGGGGTTTTGCCAAGAAAGGTAGGACCGGATGATCCTTGGGGTACCCTTCTGACCTGCTTTTCTATATTTGACATAAGCTTCTTCTACATAGAAGAGGTTTGTGACAATCACACAAAATACAGCTAATAGAATCACAATAATAACTTATCTCTCATTTGTCAAAGTATTCCTGTCATGGTGGACCAGCAGCACATTCCTTGTACTGATCATCCTAATAATGTTCATTAAACTCCTTAAAATACTAATATTGGGAAAGAACCACTGTACTGCTTTATAAAGATCTGCAAAATGTGTAATCAGCCCTTAAACAAAAGTCACACAATAGATGCTCTCTGAAAAGCATTAAGTGCATACCTTCCTTCTGTTTCAAGGAAGCAATATAAAAACTTTGCACTGTTTATTCAAATAAAGTCACACATTACGGGCTTCCTTTTCCCTACTCCTGCCCAAACAATTGATGTTTTATCAGCTCTGAAATGTCTGATCTCTCTCCAAGTCAGACAGGAGATCAGAGGATTTAACCTGTGTTATCCTTGTAAAATTGCATATAAAATACTGCAGAGAACGTGTATCTGTGAATCTCACTTAAACTGTGCTTAACAAAGCACAGATATTTATTGCAAAGCGTAACAGATTATCAGAAAAATGAAGAACTTCATATCTCTTTGTTGTTCACATCAAGTGATAACAAAGATATCAAATTCTGGAAGTCTACCAAAAAGTTACATTTTATTATGAACACGTATGATTTAAGCATTGCCAATAAATTCTATGTATTTAGTTATAGCTGACATTTATGATGTTACTTGAAGAATAATGAGTGCTCTAACTTGAAATATGCACATGCCTTTAAGAAGTGAGCTGAATGTCAAAGGAAGCTTTTAGTAACTTGCATATGAACAAGTATCTTCTATCATCTAGAAAGGTTAATGAAATCACATTTTCTGAGATTTCTGTGCTACAGACAAATGTGACAGAAAAAGTGAGCATTTATATCCAGAAGGGACCAGAGAAAGTAAATTATTATATGATACTTTCTATATATCTTAACTGCTAGTACAATATTTTAATGTTTCTTTCATTGTATGCATTAGATAATCTGCAACTTACTGAACGAGTTATTTCTGAAGACTGTCACAGCATACTTGCATTTTAACCTCTTATGCAGAAACAATTGCTGTGTTAATCACTGTAAATAACTACTGTATTAATCCTGTTGTGCAAACTCTGGGGGGAAAATGCTCAAAAACTACTCCACCGTTTCAGATTCACCTCGTATTCCCTTAGACCTAATTCACAGTCAATCACAAGACCCGCACTATAGAATAAACGTCAAGGAAAATTGAGAAAATTTCTTTTGGCACCGATGAATTTCAGCCACGACAGTAACAGACGGGGGATTCTGCAGCAACAATCACTTCGCAGAAACTGCCCACTTGCACGTTTATTAAATACACTCCCCTCATCCTCCCTCCTACAACGGGCTGATAATCCACTCGCAGCAGCCTCGGGCCAGTTCTAACACAACTCGATGTTCCTGCAGTTGACGTGCAAGTGCCCAAATAAAAACAAACTCCCCCACACGCACGGGGGTTTACGCTACAAAAAACAAGACTCATTGAAAAGTTTTCCGGGAGGTAGAAACCAACAGAGTTCCATTCAAGAAAAACTGAGCGTTTCGGGCATTCCTCCAGCCCCTACTGAACAGCTCTCTCTTCAGTAAAAAGAAGTTTCTTAAAACCCATCAACCCAAAACTAACGTTAATTTAGGTGGAGCGAGGAGCAGGGGGTGAGAGAGAGGGAGAGGAACAAACGACGGTAATCTGCAGGGCAGAAGGACAACCGCCACTCAAACAACGCCAGCATTCGATAAATAATATCCCTCAAAACCTGCTATTTCTTTAGCACTTGGCGATGATTTTGTCGATAGAAAGCGGGAAGAACCAGAAGTGCCGAGCAGCTTACAGAGCTGTGGTTTCTTTCTCTGAGAAAGGCTGCCAGACGCGGAGGAGGTGGGGGGCTTCGGAAGAGAAACAAAATAACAAGGTAACTGATAGCTGAAGCTCTCTGGTTTGAGGTTTTGCTCTAATCAATAAGAACTGCCGTTTAATAATTGAGATTGCATACAAAGCGAGCGAGCCTTCTGTCCTACAGCAAATACATTACTATGAGTTAGCACCCACGCAGAAATAAAGGGTTATATCGATTCCGCAGAGCCGAGCTGAGAAACCCGCTAAGGGACTAGCATTCTCCTCCATTCCTCTAGCAGGAGTTTGTTAGTGAGTAGACATCCAGCACAGACACACACAGCAATCAGGAAAAGCTACGGAGTGGCGCTCATTCCTCCCAAAGTTTCTCCTTCAAGTTTCAGAGAAACCTACCTGCTCTCTGGAAATGCAAGGCAACGAGGGTCTCCTAAACATTTTGCAGCTGCCGTAGTAGCTGGCCGAAGTTTCCCCTAAGGACACGCAGCTAGATCTCCTCCTGGGTCTGATCACAGGCACTTTTTCCTCCACGCTGGGGAGCCGTGGGTGGCGGTGATGCTGGTGGTGCGCTCCTCGGCTCTGCGCCGAGAAGATGCCGTGCTCCCCGCCGCAGAGTGCCAGGAGGCAGCCTGCCACCCCGACCGCGCCGGCCAGCAGCGGGCCGAGCGCCGGGGGCAGCGCCTGGAGGCTGCTCAGCGACACCAGCCACACCAGGCTGCAGAACGCCGAGACCAGGAGGCTCCGGCGCAACTTCAGGGAGCTCTGCAGCAGGGTCAGCGCTGCCACCGAGACCAGCACCGTCAGGAGCCTCCCTAGGAACATCTGCGGCTCCTCTTCGTGCCCCTCCGCGGGCAGCAGCCACTGCAGCGCCACGAAGTCCCCCGAGTAGCAGCACAGGGGCAGCGCCAGCAGCCACCAGCGGGTCGTGCCGCCGCCGTGCTCCCCGCGCCGGCCGCCGGCCAGGTAGCAGGTGAGGAAGAAGAAGGCACAAGCGATGCTGAAGAGGGGGCTGAGGCAGCGGGACAGGCACAGCAAGGCGTGCAGCGGCCGCGGGCTCCGCCAGCTGCTCCCGTCCTGCTGGCCCCGGGCGCTGCCCCGGCCGGGAAAGGCCAGGAGCGAGAGGACAGCGGCGGCCAGGACGCCCAGGGCGAGCCGAGCCCGGGAGGAGGAGGCGGTAGGAAAGAGCAGCAAGGAGAGGAAGCTCTTCGGGGGGTCCTGCCGCAGCGGGGTCGCGCAGCTCTTCACGTATCCGTTCCGCAGGCTCTCCGCGCTGCCGGGCAGCGCCGCGGGGGCGGCCGCCCCGCCGCCGTCCGGCTGCGGGCAGTGCTGCGGGGCTCTGCCGGCTCCGGGGGGGGAGGC
>VYZT01028007.1:0-16390 GCA_013400735.1 Pomatostomus ruficeps | reverse complement strand
TTTACAATACAATAAATCATCTTCTGTGTTGAATATTCTGATTTCCATTGACCAATCTAGAATAAGCTACAAATCTTACAACATTTGCCTACAGCCTATAAGAATCATTGCATTAGCCTATGGCATTACACTTTAAACTCCAAAAGTTGCTCTTTGGACCCTCTGATGGGTTTGCAGGGTCTTCTCTGACCCTTGGACCTGCTTGCAAGCTGAAGGCATTGTTCAATCAAGTGGGGATTACCTCCAGCCGGCCATGCTATTGTTTTCTGGTTGTTCAGTAACTGAGGTTGGGTAACTCAAAGCTTGTCTTCATTTCAATCTCACCTACAGTTTTTGCTAGGTAATCATATTTATACGTTTTCCCTATTCCAGCTTCCCCAACATCTACCCCTGCAGTTCCCCCTGCTACCAAAACCTGGCCACACAAACCCAAGAGAGCGGCTTTCTGTTCCATCAGCAGGAGCATAAACATTGATAAAGTATGCATTATTTCCTGGCTATATTTTATACATGAGAACATTACACTGTATTGTATTTCTGTAATTTCTCCTCCTCCTGCATATTTTGGAGCACTTTTGCACTCTAGGTAAGCTCAAAATATTTTGTTTCCAAGTTTCAATTATTTTTTCTTCTACAGTTCATATAGCTGTAGCACAGTTTGTGTGTGCATCAGGAAAGGGTGTTGAGCCTCAGTTTGGTAATTTTATTCTTAGCAGGTATACTTACTTGTTAGTTTATTAGTTAATCTTACAGTCAACTTGGCAAACTAATTTCTTTTTAATCTGTCTTTTGATGTTTTGCTGGGAGACCTTAATCTCTATAAAAACATGTTACCTAGTTCTTGACTACTAGAGTTTTTTGATGCAGAGGTCTATATTTGCTAAAAATGTTTAAGTGAAACGTGTAATAAAGATTGCTATCAAGTATGCAGAGCATCAGGAGTTACTCAAGACTAAGGGCTATATGGTTACTTCTGGAGATAGTGTGACAACTTTATTTAAGGTTCCTTTTAAATAGCTGGTATATTCTTTTACTGCTATAGGATTCTTCCTTTGAAGATGGATATGATGGCTATCTGACTTTGGCAGAATATGTACAAGACTTTCTAAATCACCTCGCGGAGCAACCAGGTTGTTTTGAAACTGAAATAGAGCAGTTTGCTGAAACAGTGAATGCCTGGGTCACTGCAGATGAAACTTTGCAAGAACTTGTTGAACTCGTATATCAACAGGTAGCCTGTGTATTCTATCTTAACATGGATGTTATGCCTCTGTTACCTAGTGTGCAAGATATGCATACTAGTATTAATTGTTACATCATTGTGCCTTCGTAGTGTTTTAATGGTTTGAATTTTTCTTTTTAGACTGAAATGTATAGGGAAATATTTTTCTCAATAAACTGTAATGATAGCTCAAGTGAGATATACTTGGCTGGTTGATAAATTTCCCTAATTTACTGTTTCCTTTGTTGTCTATTTGAATCTCTCAGGTCACATACTAGAGTTGAAATTACAGCAGTTCATTAAAGAAGTTATATTTCAGTTGCTGGATTTACATAGCAGAGACTGTCAGTTGTAGATTTTTATTCTATCTTACAAAAAATATTCTTCATAATAGATATTTTTTGTTCTTTTGTATTTAAAAAAAATTATACCTACTTTGGGATATGCTCATTTTACTGATGGGCTTTGTTCTTCATTTGGTATTATAACTGTTTCAGAACATCATAATTAGAAAAAAGGAAAGCTAGTCTGCTGGTAACTAGGTCTAGTCCCATTGATGGTTGTGGAAATGAGGACAGAGACCTTGAGCTGAACTCTGTACTAATTAGGGGAGCCATTGGAAAAAACAGCTTAATCTGTGTTGCTTAGCTGATGAGCTGCTGCTACTATCTTCTGGGCTTGCTACAGAAAATGAAGTCACACTTCTGCTTGCTATTTATTACATTAGGCATCTCCCATTTTCTGAGTTGCTTTCAAATTCTACATTGAAGAATGTAAACTTTATGCACCTTTTAAATGCAGATACTTGCAGATTTTTTTACTGTGAAATAATCTGGGGTATGTAGAACCTGCGTGATTGTCATGCATTGTACAGAACTGTAGAGTCTTAAGTTTCTTACTATAATATAGAATTGATACACATTTAATTCAGAGCAGTTTAGTTAGACATTATGATTACTTGTGCTGTGTTTGGCAGCATCATTTTTTCATCCTTTATTTGGACATATGGAGAAAAGTTAAAAGATGAAAATATTCCATATAACTTTATTTGAAGAAACTTCATAGATGTTTCATAAATTGACTTTTGTTTAATATAAGTATTTTAATGTTGCCTCTTTTTCTCTCGCTATTTAAAACAAGTCCAATATTAGGGTTGGATGTGTCTTCCTTAACTGAGAAGCATTGAGTATTATCAGTCTGAAAGATAAAACTTAGCTCAGTGCAAAATGCTGTCTTAGTATCCAAAAGCACAAGATTTCTGCTTCATTGTATGTCAGGATATGACAGTGTTTGAGTGTCAGTCAAGTATGCTTATTCTTCTGTCTTGAGCCTCTGCTCAAGCATTTGTTTTTACTCGTTCTGGTTTATCACAAAACTTCATTTAAATATGCTCAAGTGTTTTTATAAACATCTGCATCAGTGATGTTTGAGCAGATCTATAGATGCTAGGTTTGTGAAGGAAAAAAGGCTAAAATAAAAGAAACTGAAATTCTGTACAATCTTCCCTTCATCTGGGTATCAGGTATTTTAGCCTGTCTCTAAGACTTAATTATATACTTCCCCATTCTTCCTAATCCATTTGTCTTGACAGAGTGAAGTGCCAGTTAGCTTGTTTTCCAAAAGCTGAACACTGACTTCATAGCTTAAGAGTCTTGACTGTTGTGTAGTTAATATGGTGTACTGTTGCTGTTACAGCAAGTAAAATTTCTCAAGATGTATATATTGGTAGGCTAGCCTTCATGCTTAGATTTTGACTTTTTTGGAGTTGGAGATTAACTGGGATTACAAAGTAGCAATAATTCAGGGAAGACATTATTGTACTATAATGATTGGTTAGTAAGATATGAGATTTATTTATTTATTTATTTATTTATTTATTTATTTATTTATTTATTTATTTTTGTCTCTGTGTGCTATGCCAGGTCAGAATACCCCACATGGCATTGTTTCAGTATTTGATGCAACCACAAATATAGACCAACTAATTGGGAAGATAATGGTTTAAAAAAATACAGATGACATTTGAAGTAGTTGTTGGTTTTGACTGTGTGGTGGTTTTGGTGGGATTTTGTTGGTTTGTTTTGTGGTGGTTTTGGGGGGTTTTGTTGGTTTGTGGCTTTTTTTGTTGTTGTTGTTGAGGTTGGTTTTGGGTTTGTGTTGTTATTCCTTATGAAAGAGAAGTATAATTTAAGTGACATATTTTGCCTTATAAAAAGGGGGCCACCTATTCTAGTCCAAGCAACTGATTGAACTAAAGCACCAAAAAGCTCGTTAGCTATTTCACATGCCTCTTACTGGAAACGAAAGTTGATTTGACTTTCTTAATTACTTAAATTTGTCATATCTTTCAAAGATATCTCAGTTCTTTCCAGCAGTGTAATGCACATAGTACAGTTATGTTTAGTGCATATTTTCCTCTGCCTGTAGAAGGTAAGTAGCTATAATGCATTGACATGCTAATGGCAAGATGCTTTTTCAAACATGTTAGAAGCAGAAGCATGCAAATACGTTTATAGCACTGATAGATGTAAAAGGAATGTTCAAAGATGATAAAGCCAAAGGAAAAGTTTAATGAATTCTTAGTATCCATGGCGGGTTTTTTTGGCAGAGCTGATCAAATTACTTAGACCAGAGCCTCTTTTCACTGAAGCCATATCTGAGAAATAATATCAAATTCAAGTCTTATTAGAAGAGAGCTCAAAACAAATAAGCAGTAATAAATTGCCAAAATAAGGGAATGTTCTGCTTTAAGTTCTAAGAGAGGTTGAATGTAAACACTAATGGATTCCCAATTACTTTTACCACCTCTTGGAATTTTCAAGTATCAGTTTCAAAGCAAAATATTTTTCAGACAGTGTATAACTTATGTTGTGGAATTTCATTGCCACCACCTGTTTTTAGATTATAAAAGTGTAAATGGTCAAAGTAACAGGACTTTAGAAAAAAGGACTTATCAGGAACTATTAACTGTAATGATACAGTTTTAATGTCTGAATTAGAATTTTGCTATTCTGCAGTTTGCTGGAGCATGTACAGGAGAAAATATTTATCTTTACTTACCATTTTCTTGTACTCTTTCCCTGAGTATTCCTTATTGCCAAAAAAAATATCTGGGATAAATAGCTCTTAGACTGAATGAAGGTGATGTATTTATTTTAATGCAGTTTGGTCCTTAAAAAAAGTCTTAATGTCCACTCGTAGTTTTGTTTTGGGTTTTTTGTTTTGTTTTTTTCTAATAAACAGTTTGAAAGTGACTTTCAGATACTCTTTGGTGTAGGTCACAATGGAGAAGTAGGATTGAGGACAAATGGCATAATGCTGGTTATTTTCTTAAAGCCACAAAATCAATATAATGAACTTCAAAGTGCTGAAATGCATATAGCAAAGTTTTTATGAGATAGAAAAATTAACATGAGAAATAGTAATTATTAATCTTCTGTTCTTCATTGGTCTAGTCAACTGTTGGTAAAGACAGATTTTCAAAAATCTCTTAATGATATTTCCTGATAACCTAATCATGACTTCTATGAATAATTTATTTTTCCACTTTTATTTTGGAAGGCCACATCTGTCCCAAATTTTTCCTACATGGGAGCACGGTTGTGTAACTATCTCTCTCACCATCTAACCATTAGTCCACAAAGTGGGAACTTTCGGCAGTTGTTGCTTCAAAGGTCAGTATCAGTGTGTCATTTTAAGCCTGTTACTTTCCCAGGTTGTCTTCCTCTTTCGTATGTAACTCTTAACATAGTGTGTATATTTAAAATAGAAATTTAGATTGAGGATTATTAAAGCATAGGTATATACTAGATATCTAAAATATATTTTTAAATTTTTATATTTTTAATATGAAAATAGAACTCCAAGTTCTGTAGGCTCCTTTCAGTTGAGTATATTGTAATGATACCAAGTTATAGGGTAAATTTGAAAGGTAGTCAACTTTAAATGTATACTAAATGCATGTATATGTACTGTCTTTGTCCTTTGAGTCTTGCCAGGGCTTATTTCATTGTGTTTTTTCTTTAATTACTTTTCTGGCTGGACTTGCTGTGAAATGTTTATTTGTTGGTTTGCTAACTGACTTTACAGCTATGATGCATAAAATCCAGAAGGATAAATTTCTTCAATTTTCAGTTACTACAGAATTTGTGAGATTAAGGTTTAATAATGATTAGGCTTCACAGTTGACAAAAATGCAACATTTTTAAAATATATGTATTTCCTTTTAAATCTTACTGTATGACACTTGAAGGAATAGTACACTTTAATACTTCAGAATTCTTTAGAAATTAGTCTTTTTCTTTAAGGACTTTTGTCTTCCTAAACTCCAGACTTGCTTCTTATTTTAAAAGTTTCACTTAGTCCACATATGTTTAGGAGTAAAGACATGATAAAAGAACACAGTTGTTGAATACTAAAAAATTACCTCACTGTGATGTTATCTTAATCCTCACTGTTTGTGTTTATATCTAAATTTTGCTTCTGTCACTTAAAATGGTAGGATAAAGAATTTATTGAATAAGTGTAAAGGCATCTAAAACAATGTGGGCAGCACCCTGAAAGGGGGGAAAACATCTTTCAGAGTACACCTATTTTATTTCTGTTGGTGTTTGCCCATGTTAAACTTCCTGGACCCATATTCTAATATATAAACTGTGTAACTGTCTTTTAATTTTTACATGTTGCAATTTGCCCTGTTTCGTTTTGCTTTCTCAGATATCTCAGTGCTCACCTAGAAGAACAAAAATCTGCATTCTTTGTGAAGTCCTCTCACTTCCTTCACAAATCAAACTTCCTCCTATTCAGCATTTAATAGTTCTAATGCAGTGAATAAGCTCTTAGCATTCTATTAAATAAGTAGCGTGTTGCATATGTTGGGTTGTCTACACATTATATGATTTTTGTTTTAATGTTTTCAGGTGTCAAACAGAGTATGAAAACAGAGATGAAGCTGCCAAAGGAGATGAGACTGCTCAAAAACAATTTCATGCCTTTGTGTTGTTCTTAGCTGAACTTTACCTTAACCTAGAGGTAAAAAGAAAGTTGTATGTCATTCATGTTCATTAATTTTTGTTGTGTTTAGGTAAACACTAAAATGGAATATCATTTGAGGTGTGGGTTTTTTGAGTTTGTTTTTTTAATGAGAAAGGGGAATAAAGTAAAAGAACTTTAGAACAGTTTCATTATAATGTGTGTCCTAGAAACAGATAAACAAAAAAGGACAAGATCATCAGAAGAGAAATGTATAAAGATTTTTTTTAAAAGTGTAAGAATACATAAAAAGAACCAGCCATAAACCACCTTTGGAATGAAGTTTTTGGTATTTTCTTTTGTCTGGTAAACCCACCAGATTACTACACTTAAACAACACAGAAAATGTTACAACCTAGCAGAAGCAGATCGGTATCGATAACCCATGTAATTCAGTATTCAGCCACTAATAGGAGCTATTATCAAATGCTTGAGGAAGGCATGGGAATCTTCAAAATGAACAATTAAAAATGCAGATCTTGAAATATATTTCTTCTGAAGGTTGAGTCCTTGGCTTATGCATGAAGCATGACATTTTGTACTTAGATCAGTTTTTTTGTTTCTGATATGTACAAAAAAATGTATTTACACATAAAATTCTTTGACTCATACCCGTGAGTTCAGTAAATTCACTGACTGCTGTAGTGTCCTTAAAATATATTTTTCACTGAATTATTTCAAAGGTTTCATTTAAGCAGGCACTACTAAAATGTTCTGCTGGCATGAGGAAAGAAAACCGACTCTTCTATTTTTATTCATAAGTGGGCCTTGAAATCTAATTTTCACTTGCGAGAAGTAAAAAGGAAGCTTTCCAAAGGATTTGGGGAGGGAAGTTGCCCAGTTTGGAGTACCATTTATTTTTAAAGCATTTTTTCCTAATTTTTAAATATATAAAGAATGCCTTCTAGAAGTAAGGTACTCTACAGCTGCAGAGAATGCATAAGGTAGGATGGGAAAAGAGCATGGGATTCTGAGAATTTGGAATGATGTGGATCACTTGCCAGGCATTTTTCAGCTTTTCTTAGCAATTTATTAGCAAAGAAACAAAATGCTAGGCAGGCATTGTTATGTATATGTCAGAATTGCAAGGATACTACTCTATATTCTAGAAATAGTTCTGGTATTTGACATGTTCTTTCAACTGAAGAGCTCAACTATGTTAATCACAAACCAAATCACACAGCATTTGAGAGAGAAAATGTGACTAAAATTGTTTCTAAAACTTAAGTCTTTTAAATGTAGTTGGGTTTTGGTTTTTTTAATATATTTTGCAGATTAAAGGAACAAAGGGACAGGTTACACGAGCAGAAATTCTTCAAGAAGGCCTTCGGGAATTACTAAATGTGCTCTTCTCTAATCCTGTGGATAATAATTTGATGTGTGCGGTGAAACTGCTGAAGGTGAGACAGTAGTTTTAAAATAAGAAAAAGAAAAAAAGTTGGTTTTTAATTTTTTTTAAATATATCATCATAGTCCTGAATGAACAGGGAAGCTCCAAGTATCTACAAATGTTGAAGTGTATCTGTAGCTACACTGGGCTACCTCATGAAACATTGGATTCACTACTGAAGCAACAGATATAGGCTTTTCACCTATTTGCTTTGCAGTATATTTATTTTTAATTAAATCTTCTTGGAGTTGTCATCTAATTACCTAGGATCAATGCAGGACCGTAGTAGAAAACTGGGAATGTGAAACAAGCGCTTGCTTTTATCTTTGCATTTTATTCCTTTGTATCATCAGACACCATTCCAAGCATTTTTAGATCATGTAGTATTTATGCTGAGTAGATTAGGAACTGCTATTAAGTTCGACCATAGTGGCAAAATTAATTTTTCATAGTTTAACTGTTCTTTCCTACTGTGCAATTATTGGACAATGAATTAAGTACTTATTCTTAACAGAAAAGGCTTTCATCCATAGCAGTTCTAGACTGTCTGCTGCTAAAGCTCTCTCAGCAACAGCTTCAGTCTCACAGATTTTATGTATTAAAACTCAAGTTGGCTTGGTCAGATAATTCTTGACTCCTCTTTATATATGCCCAGGTGAAATTCTCTAGCATATCTGATTCTAGGTGTGTTGACTGAAGTCTTTCTAAAGCTTACTAACCTATTGTTATCATCAGGTAAGCCTGTGGCATCATCTGCAAGAATATGTTCTTTTTTTTCATAGCATGTATTTAAAGCAATTAAGATCTGACAAATGCTGTTAGTCCTTTCAGCAGGATTCAGAATGTTGCAATATTTTTGTGTCGATGTGACATAAGTAATAGTATGGTCAAATGCAATCTCCATGTCCCACTGATACACAACCTCAGAATGATGAAATGTAATGCTTTTTTTGCAAGAAATCACTGCAATATTAAAAAAATGCATTTTGTTGTAATGTGACTATTTTGCAGTGTAATTAAATCACTGGAGAGTTGTTTCAAAATCACATTTCAAGACTGAAATGAGGGAAGTAGCTGTGAAATTGTAGGCAACATTGGACAGAGTTACCATACTGTCTGTAGTCTAAAATAAACTATTTATGTAGTCATTAATCCATTCAACAAAAAGATGTAGGAGATGGGGACCTTCAACCCTCAGGTAATGCATCTAAATGCTATGGATTGTTAAAGAAACTTTTCTGTTGACAGTTTCTTAAACTTTTATAATTCACTTTAAACAAGAAAAAAATACTAAGCAAAAAAACCCCCAACAAAACCTAATACCTTGTCTTTAGTTGACAGGATCAGTTTTAGAAGATGCCTGGAAAGAAAAAGGAAAGAATGATATGGAGGAAATTATTCAGAGAATTGAAAATGTTGTGTTGGATGCAAACTGTAGCAGGTGAGAAGATAAATTTGTTTGCAATATTTTGTTTTTCTATTAAACAGAACACCTTAAAAATCTTCAAGAATAATGACCATGTCCAAAATATTTCCTTAAAAACTTTCATTTACAGAAAGTAAGGTGATATGTTGGTCACTTTCCATGTAGCAATTGTGGGAGGAGTGGTTCTTTCATTTTTGGTTTTGTTTTGTTTTTATCTTTTACTAGAGATTAATGTTCCACTTAATAAGATGGTTGTGTATGTTTGTTTTCTGTTTGTTTGCTTTAAGTCCTTCCCCTCCCTTCCCCTTTAGCCAGCCATTAGCCCTATTATTGTTTAGCACAAATCATTCTAACTTTCGTGCTGCTTTTGTTTATTTCAGAGATGTGAAACATATGCTTCTGAAAGTAGTGGAACTACGATCAAGCAACTGGGGTAGAGTTCATGAAACTTCTCCACATACAAAATCTACTCCTGAAAATGACCCTAACTATTTTATGGTAAGAAAGTACTGATATTTCAGTTCCTTAGTTTAATATAAATTTGATTCATAGACAATCACATTGCTAAAAGCTACAAATATCTGTCTCTGTGTCCCGGTATGAGACAAATTTGGGAGGAAACTCCCAAATTGGGTGTCTCCTCTAAAAGGCAGCATTTCAGCCCCTCTCCCCAGCCAAGGTTCAAAAAGAAAATCTTCTTGGAGGAAAGTGAAAAAAAACCCTGTTTATTTAACGAGCAAGGTGCACACAGGCACAAGGGAAAAAATGAATAATATTAGATAGTAAACCTTCTCTGCTGTGGAGAAAGATGGTGGATTTTAGAGTCTCTTCTTTCTCTGGCTTAGCTCCGCCCGGAGGCTCGGCCTGGCTGGGCCAGGGGGTCCGGCAGCTCCTGGAGAGGGTCCTGCCGACTGTCTCCCCCAGAGATGGTCTGATTTTCCAGATGGGGAAAAAAACCCAAGCCGAACAGTCCAAAAAGAAGGAAAAAAAAGAGCAAAAAGCTGCAGTCCCAGCAAAGGAAAAAGAAAAGTGAGCTCCCGCTCTCTGTCTCAAAAGATAAAAAACCAAACCATTCCAGACTTTCCTGGCTACCCCTCCTCTGCCTTCCAGCTTAAAGATACAGGACCCATTCCTGGGCAGAAGCAGATGATAGGGAAATACAGAGCATAAAATCACCCCAGGACACTCTGAACTCATATAACTTACTGTATAACTTTATTCTTAGAACGAACCAACATTTTATACTTCTGATGGCGTTCCTTTCACTGCAGCAGATCCAGGTATGTCCCCTGTTTTCTCAGTCTTTAAAAAGTTGTAATTATGTCCTGTTGAAGTACATAAAAAGTTGTTCTTAAAATATCTGAAAGTCATACAACTTAACAGACAAAATTATGGCTGAACTCCCTGGCTTTGTGTAACACGTCTTATTCCGTGTTAAAAGAAGGTAAATGTTTGAAATGGAGAATGTGCAGTTGAGTTCATATAGTTCAGAAGAATTTGTGCCATAGTCCTCAGCACTTGGTTTCCCCGGGTCTTCTTTTGTTTCTGCATTGTTAGTGGCAAAATGGTTTGTTTCTTTGTTTCCTATAATCTGAGCGCAACATGGCACAACGTCAGTTGAGGTAAAGACAACTGTGACTATCTTTGTTTCCTTGGGAAGGTAGGTATCATTCTTGGAGGTTGATTGATGTCATGAGAAAACACTGTAGTGGGAGTTTTTTCTATAATGTTTCATGCCATTTATGGTTTCATTAAATAGGCTATTTTCAAACTGTATAGATGTATGTTAATTTAGAGGACTAATATATTACTGGGTCTCATTTTTACTATGGCAGATTACCAAGAAAAATACCAAGAACTGCTTGAAAGAGAGGATTTGTTTCCAGATTATGAAGAAAATGGCATGGCTTTATCAGGACATGGTGATCAGTATGTTTTCTTTTTGAGTGATAGTTGTTGTGGGGTGGTTTTGGGGTTTTTTTTAACACTAGTTATTTTTACTGCAAATTTAGGATTCCAATGTTGTAAAAAATGAAATTAATAATATAATTATTATTTAGTTTTACAATGGAAGTTATGTGTTTGTTCAGGTGTAAGTTGGTTTGCAATCACACAAGTTTGAAACATTTTATATTTATCCAACTGAGTAGGGTAATTAAACTTCATATATTTTTGCACATGTGCAAACATACTCTCTTCTGCATTTTAGAAAAAAATTTGCAAGCAAAATGATGCGTCATTCCTTCAGGTGTTGGTATTGAGACAACCTGAATTCATTCTAGCTAGAGATAATTACAAAATTTTCAGTGTCTTTCAAAGGAAGAAGGTTGTTAAGGTTTTCTCTTCAGGATAAGTAATATTCCCTGAATTAATGGTAAAAGGGGAAGGGGAAGCAGTAGATGGGAATATGGTCTCACTTTCTGACACCAGTTTATAAGAATTTGATAGGAAATTGGTGAAAGAAATACAATTGAATAAATTGCTCTGAGCCCTGTACTGGTTGAAGGAGCACTTTATACTCAAAAGCATTTTCAGTGTTGTGTTTATGTGTGATAAGAGTGCTGGTCTGGATCAATGTTTTTGTTAGTAAATTAGAAAACTTTTAGATGGCACCTAGCTGAGGGGAGTTACAGGAACGTTGGAAGATAAATTAGTGATGTCATCAGAAATCAACAAGATCATACTGTGGAAAAAACTACCTTTGTGAACTGTTGTGTTTAGAACAAATTAAATGCAAAATTAATACAGACAGCAGTTAAACATAGCAAATCTGAATAGTGGCATGTGAAAGACTGAATCAATCTTCATGCAAGGTGACTGTGGAACCTTCTTTGAAGGCTTAAGAAAAACTTAGACAAATCTGTCCTGATCCTCTGTCAGCTATTTCTCATGACTGACATCAGGGAGAAGGGTTCTTGAGTTTCTTCTCAAGTCTACACTTCTACAGGAAAGGAAGAACAAACAAAATAAATATGTTAACTGCTTTAATGTGCATGCTGATTCCCTTGTTTGGAAATAAAGCACAGAAGGTAATAAACTGTGCACCTGAAACTAATGCACACTTTATGAGAGTCAATAGCTGCTAATTTCTTTTAAGGCTGTTTAGAATTATATACACTATCATGTTCAAGCTACAACTCCATTGTCCTAGTTTATGGTGATGAACACTCCAGTTGGACTTAGAGAAAATAGGGAACACTCAAGTTACTTCTCAGTAACTGTGAGGAGAAAACAAAGCTGTTAAGTGATTCCTATCACTTCCCATCTTGTTTATTTTGAAACTCTGTTAGTCTCCACTCTGCACAATACTGATTATCATTAAGGGGATACAGTCTTTTCTGTGACCTAAATGAGACAGATCTTTTCTGAAAGACTGGTTAACATGTAATAGAAGGTAATATAATGCAGATACAAAAGGGAGGTGAAGTAAAGTCACCTTCATTCATATATCAACAAATAGGAATACAGGTTTTCTATATAAATATATTTTTCTGACTAGTGTGCAACCAAGACAGTTGATACAGTATTTGAACTGGGATGTTAACCAACTAAAATTTTGCTAATATGATGCTAATAATATTTTTTTTGTAAATGCATCTGTGCAAATGCGTTATTACATTTTTGAAAGCTTGTATTACATTATTGCATTTTTCTGTCACCTTGGAAACTATTTCTGTCTTTTAACCTGTGGACAGCCTAAGATGATCTAAAATGGTGAGAAACACTGTAGTAATTTGTACATATCTATGCTGCCTTGGGATTTTTGTTTGTTTTCCTAGTGCCCATAAGCTGTTTTATCCTTGATGTCTATGTAAATATTTCACCTATTGACTGTTTCTGAAAATCTGTACATAAACTTAACAGTTTTGGTGGGGGTTTTTGTTTTTTTAGGTATTTTAATGACCTTGATAACAAGATGGATCCAGAAATTGAAGAAGCATATGAAAAATTCTGTCTAGAATCAGAACATAAGAGAAAACAGTGAGATGTTACACAATAACGTTGGTTTATTAAACCAGTTTTGGTATGGTTACAATACAGGGAGACAAAAAACATTTCTATCAAAATAAGGAAGTTCACTTTCTCCCAGTACTAAAGTTATTCAATTTCCATTTTGTTAAACAGAATCTGCCAAAAGTTGTAAACGTATGCCCTGTAACTTAGCATTGTGTATATATCACAGTTTATTTTATGGTCAGGTATATGAACAATGTTTGGCTGCAATAAAATTGATTTTAAAAGTATCATAATAGAAATAAAAATTTAATGGGGAGCTATCCCATAGGATTACCCTTGGGGGGTAAAAAGAAGAATAAATCAATTTCAATTTAATTGCTTGGTTGGTTTAGTATATACTAGGACATATCCTTTTTACCATATACAAGATCTGGTATTTAAATTTTTTTTTCTGACTAAAGAGCACATGGTCAGTTATGTTTTTTGGGGTTTTTTCTGTAGATCACAATCATGAAATCATGATAAGTGGTTTGTGAAGGGTTATGTTTGTGGGGCGTTTTGGTTTTCTTTTTCCTTTTCTTTCCTGTTCCAAAACACATATATGTGAGGTCTGGACTCTTTCCTAGAATAAACATGTTATATGTTGATAAGTGAAAAACCAAGCAGTGTTTTGGAAGTCAGATTCTTTCAAAACCTTTGGTTCAGGTAAGCTTATTTTCAACTTTTACAAGCAAAAACTATCCTGTAATTTGCTGTGTTCTTCAAGACTACATGAATATATTTATGTTTTAACCCATGCTTCTGCAGGAGTATGTGCAGTGCTTGATATATTTTTTGAAAGTATTTAACATGTCTAATCTTCCAGCAATCCTTGTCACTTTCTCCACTATTCTAGTTATTTTATATAGTTGAATTTTGTATTTTGAGCAAACTCATATTTCATAAATGTTAACATTCTGAAGGCAACTGCTAGTTTTTTGAACCCATATAATAATGTTAGTCTTCCTAGGATATACCATTGTAGTTGTTGCCAAGTTCAGTTGTATTTCTTCCTATTACCTGTTATTGGTTAGACTGAGTAGAATCCCTTATCAAAAGCAAATGGGAAATATTTCCTAAAAGGCTATCGTAAAGAACATACATTATAAATATGCATGTAAATAATTTTTACTCATTTGGTGAAGTGACTTGTGTATCTGCTAATACAGTGAGTACTGACTGTTCTCTGGGTGTTTATTTAACATACTCATTTAGGTTGAAGTTTTGGAGAAAAAAATTAACCAGCTTTGTTTCCTTTGGTATAGCTTTCACTATCTTGTGGTTTTGCTTTAAAAAAAAATTAATTTTTTTTTTGCATTTAAATATGCATTTGTCCTGGTTGCAGAGAGGAGGTGGAGTTTAGAGCCATGTGGGCATGGCTAGGATGCTATTCTATATCACTGTGTTGGTTTTGCATGTCCTGGTTTTTGGAAGCAGGGGGGCCACAGAGGTGGCTTCTGTGAGAAGCTGCTAGAAGCTTCCACCGTGTCCAGCAGAGCCAATCCCTGATGGCTCTGAAGATGGACATGCTGCTGGCCAAAGCTGGGCCAATTAGAAAGGTTGGTAATGCCTCTGTGATAACATATTTAAGAAGAAAATCAAAACAAAGGGAGGCACACACAGTTTCTTTCTAGCCAGAGAAGAGGAGGAGGTGAGAACATGTGAAGGAAAGCAACATGGCGACACCAAGGTCAGTGGAGAAGGAGGGGGAGGAGGTGCTCCAGGCGCCGGAGCCGAAATTCCTCTGCAGTCCGTAGTGAGGACCATGGTGAAGCAGGCTGTCCCCCTGCAGCCCATGGAGGTCTACAGGGGATGCAGAGATCCACCTGCGGCCCGTGGAGGAGGTGCTCATGCTGGAGCGGGTGGATGCCTGGATGGCTGTGATCCAGTGAAAGACCTGGTGGAGAGAAGGGGCCCCTGCTTCCAGGCTGGAGCAGCCTGTCCTTGGAGGACTACACCCCGTGGAAGAGTCACCCATGCCGCAGAAGTTTTGGGAGAACTGTGTGCCCGTGGGAGGGACTCACGTTGCTCGTGAGATTTGGAGCCATGCTGGAGAAGTTCGTGGAGAACTGTCTCCTGTGGGAGGGACCCCATGGTCTCACAGGGAAAGGAACTCCTCTCCCTGCACAGCAGAAGGAAAACTCATGTGACAAACTGACCAAAACCTCTACGCCCTGTCTCCCTGCGCTGTTGGTGGGAAGGAGGGAGGGGTTGGGGGGAAAAAGGTGTTTTAAGGGCTTATTTTAGTTCTCATTATCCTCCTCTGATTCTGTTAGTAATAAATTCACTTTGTACCTTTAAGTTTTGAGTCTGTTTTGCCCTTGGAATGTTTTTCTCCCAGTCCTTATCTCAACTCATGAACCTTTCCTTAATTTTTTTCCTCTCTGCCCAGCTGTGGCAGGGGAGGGTGAGCAAGTGGCTTTCATGGGTGCCTGGCGTTTGGCCAGTGTCAAACCACGACAATCACCTACATCATTGCTGGGGGGCGTAGCTTTGGGGGGAAGAAAAGGTGACCACACCCCTGGAAATGGCACCATTTGTCTCCCTCTCTTCATTGGAGGGGGTTGCTGGGATCAGCCCTGTGCACCTCGTCCTCTGCCGCTGCTGCCACCCATTCCCTTCCCACTCCTCTGAGATGAAGCTCCGGAATGTGGTTCTGAAAAGTGGCAAATGTGGCTCTGGGATATAACTGAAAAACGTCAACAGCCACACAGAATGGAGCCCAGCAGAGCAGTCCGAAGCAGTGGTGAAACAGTGGAGCCAAGCCCAGCACAGCAGTCTGAAGAGGTCGCATGTTGCAACATGGACAATCTAGCTTTTAGGGGGTTTTCCCATCACTGTTTTCCATTGTCTCAAGCTCAGGGATGGGGACACTCAGGTGCAGGTAGTGCCTGCCATCTTGTCATTGTCCCAGGGGGCTGCATGGACGCGACTGATACCTGTGACTTACGGGGAGCGTCTGCCTTCTTGTCTTTGTCCCGGTGGCCACACAGAACTAAGTTGAGGTGAACACCTTTTTTGTGTAAAGCCCTTTTTTTTTTTTTTTTTCATGCTATTGTTATTAGTATTGCTGCTGTCACTGTGGATTTCTTATTCCATTGCTGTTTGCTTTCAGTAAATTATCTCAACCCATAGTCTCTGCCTTTGTCCCTGTCTTATCAAAGGGGGTGGGGGGAAAGGGGAGTGCCTTATTTGGAGTATAGTTTCAAAGTGGTGTTAAACCACCATGTTCAATTGGTGCCCAAGATGAGGCATGAGAGGGTTGCGATAACATCTTTCATCTACGCATTTGTGTATTAGCTACGAAACTCCCTGGTTACAAGGC